>CANUEY010435480.1:0-20220 GCA_948099555.1 Croton setiger
AAAACCAACACACACTATTAATTTTTTTTTTATCAATACCTCTCTTTCCAATTTTTATTTTTTATATATATATATATATATATATATATATATATATATATATATATATATATATATATATATGTAAATAATAATAATTAATAATAATTGTTATATGTAAATAAATAATATATATATGTGTGCGTGTGTGTGCGTGTGTGCGCGTGTGTGTGAAGAGTAAACAAAAGGAAAACAAAAAAACAAAAAGAAAAAGGAAATGAAGTAGGAGGTGGAAAGTTAAAGGGAAAGAAAACAATGATTTGAGTTAGTTTATAATTGGAAATTGTTAAAGTAAGAGGCAAAGAGTAAGGCTAGAGGAAAGAGAGAAAGAATAGAGAGAGGGAACGAAAATCAAAAGGGAAACAGAAGAAGAAAAGAAAAACAGAGAAGAGAAAAGAAAAAGAAAAAGAAAGAAAAGAAAAGAAATAGAGTTAGCTCTAGTAATTCTTGAGTATCTGAGGAAGCTTAGTAATAGATTAGAAAAGAGAGAGAAGTGAAAGACAGACTAGAAACTAAAGAAAACAGAAAGGAAGTCAAAATAGGGGAGGAAGAGAAACTAAAAGAAAAAGAAGAAAGAAAATTGAAACCATCGTGCATGGGAGATCCTAGGTCATTGGGAAAGTTTTTCTTAAAGTTGGGGAAACTTTTGGCGCTGGAATAAATCTGTAAAAGGGAGAGGAAAGTCGGAAAAAACTCGTGGTTACTGTTCTGTACGTAGGTGGGGAAGAAGGAAGATGACCATCAAAACGGCAACCATTGCTGCGTTTTGAGGTATTTTTCACCCTGAGTACCTGAATTTTGTAAAATTACAAAGAAGTTCTTAAATTTATAATTTTATTCACTTGAGTCATTCTAGAGAAATTTTAATTGTTTTCAATTAAGTCCCTCCGAATTCATGTCCTGGTAGACTTCATTTTGGTCCCTCAAGTTCTAGGGCGCTTACAATTAAGTCCTGCAGAACTATTAATTTCTTTCAATTAGGTTCTTCCACCTAAATTGAATCCTATAAATTGGAAATTGACCCCTGAAGTTATTGTTAGACTTCAATTGAACCCCTGAAAATTTTTAAACTTATTCAATTGAGTCATTTTTTGTTTGATTTTGATTTTATTTTCATAAATTAGACTAATTGGTTAATTAATTGAGCTAAATTGTGATAGATATTATTAAATATAATTATTATATGATAAATCGAGTTCAAAATTAAATATAAATAGAATTATTAATTATTTGTAATACAGTAAACATATGTTAGAAGTTAAAATTCAAATAAAATAAAAATATTCTAGAATTAACGTAATAAAAAAGAATAAACGTTAAATCATGCATGAATTATATATGAAGAAAATTAATATATTGAATTATATAGGAACATCTAATATAAGAGGGGAGCGGGGGAAACAGCCTGAGACCCAACCTTGATTTTGACTGTGAGTTAATTGCAAACTTTAAGTATATTGATTGAAAATATGGCTGTAAACGAGCCTAGTCATTCGCGAGCAACTCGGTGTTCGCTCGATAAAAACTCGACTCGAGCTCGGATCAATAATAAACGAGCCGAGCTTGAGCCGAATATTCAGGCTTGTTTAATAAACAAGCCGAGCAGTTAGGCTCGCGAACAGCTCGTTTAAAAAGGTTCGAGAGTAGCTCGTTTGATAGGTTCGCGAGCTGCTTGTTAAATAAGCTCGCAAGCCTATCAAAACGACGTCCTTTTGATACCAAACTGAAAAATATGCTTCAGCCAAGCCACCCGCCTCCGCACTTCATTTTTTGCTATTTCATTTCTCTTTCACTGAAACTGCTATTTTCATTCTCTCACTCAAACGACATTAAAAATGATTTTTTTTTTTATTTTTGACTAACTCTTAACGAGTTCGAACACGAGATCGAATAGCAGCAGGAAACGAGCTCAAACTTATTTGTGAGCTAAAAACTCGAGCTCGAGACAAACTTGAATTCAAGTTTATTTGCAGGCTTGAGCTTAAGCTCAAATAGCAACCTAATCGCGAGCCTAAGATGAGCCAAGCTCGCGAGCTGAGCTCAAGCTTGTGGAATTTGACACGAGCTTGAGCTCATGGAATTTACAACGAGCCCGACTCGAGCTCGTGGAATTTAATACGAGCTTGAGCTCGTGAAATTTAACACGAGCCAAACTCGAGCAACACAATACTCAGCTCGTTTGCAGCCCTAATTGAAATGAATTGTCTTGTGGAATAATTGATTTTATAATGACTTAAATTGTTTGGATTAGTACTGAAGCCCGATCAATTGATTTTATTGTTTTTGATTATATGTTGATTAAACTGTTTGGGTCAGTATTGAAGCCCAACCATTTAATTGTATTGATGATTAATTATTTGTTGATTAAACTATTTGGGTCGGTACTGAAGCCCGACCAATTGATTTTGTTGAGATTGATTATATGATGAATTAACTGTTTTGATCGGTACTGAATCCCAATCATTTGATTATATTTGAAATTGTAATGATTATATATATGTTATATAATTGCAATTATACAGGACTTAATAAAGGAGTTGTGACCATCTTGATCGGTATTTGTAAAATTTCACAAGCGGGACCCATGTGTTATTATATGATTTTACAGATGAGACGTACGGGTTAATATATGAATTACAAATGGACCTTCGGGTCAAATAGGATCTTATTACTACTTTGCCATATGTTAAATTTTATATGAAATTCACAGGGTAGTACTTGGCTTGATGGGTCACAACGTAATTAAATGAAATCATACAACATTAGCATTTGCATAAGCATTTGCATATTAATGTGTTTCTGATTATTGTTGTTATTATTATGGAATTGTAATTATTGTTGTTTCAATTGTTTTAGTTTATACTTGCTGAGTACGCGATTCAATAAAATCGCAAATTTATGATTTCAGGTTGCAACTGACGACATCAGTTTTCACAGCGTGAAGTGTAGTACTTCATCATCATTCTGCACAGGTTAGTTCAGCTAAAACTTAAGGTCTCTCGTATTGCATCATATGTATAGTTTTGTCATATAGTTTTAAATTGAATTTTATGTAAATTATGTTTTGTTATGTGAAGTTTATATTTATTTTGTATATTATAAGTAAGACATGTAATAATTGATTAAATTTGTAATGAATGATTTGTGAAATATTATATGCATAATAAAAAAATATAACTTGTTTTATTAATAACGCATATAGATATAGAGTTTGTTACATTGCAGCCGGTAGAATTAAAACTTTCTTTTTTTCAACGTAGCACTTCCACCGCCAAGCCCTGCGGCAACGCCATTCCTCTTCGTGCTGCTTGGAGGATTAATTTTCAAAATCTTCATAAAAGGTATTAATTTCAAAATCTGCTTCAATATAGGCAAAATTTAGGATTCCAGCCCCTGTTCAACAAATTACTATCCCCTTCCCATTTTCAAAATATTCATAAAAGGCCTTAATTTCAAAATCATAATTCCTTATAATTTTGCTATAAGAATTAAAAGGAAACTATTTAATAGGCATTAATAGGAATTAAAAAAGAATTTGAATTTAAATTAAAATTCTTCTATAAATAAGAAAAACAGTGTTGAATCGATGGCAAACACAGCAGTAATTGCAAAAAAAGGTTTGAGATTTTTCCAAAATCTGGTGCATTCATCAGTTTTCTTTTAACAACTTTTACTAACTCTTATGGTTCTGGTTTTTTGTATATACACGATATGAAATACTCACTAGGGTTTCAAAATCGCCATTGAGGAGGTACTGATGAATTGACTCTAGTAACGCCACGTGATCATATAATGAGGTATTGTCTCCCAACATTGCATTATCTAATTGGTAGTGTTTTTTGAATTTTTTTGGCTGTTTGATCTTTTGATTATCACTATGTATATGCAAAGTAAATGATTTCTTAAGTTCTTGAAAAGCTTAATGGGTTATTTCTAGGAAGTTATTGGATACTTACTTTTAAATGTGTTATGTGATTGTTTATTTACTGTTATCTTTTGATCAATAGTGGTAGTTGGATGAAAATGGCAAAACCCATATGTAGGGGCAGAGATTGGACCCTTTTCAAAGTTGCTAATTGAATACTGAAATTCCACATCTCATCAGCCATATAAGTTCGATCATGATCCTTTTCGAAGGGGATGTTATATTGAAAGGTATGAGATTGGACCAGTCCTCAATTTTCTTGATTTAATTATGCAGATATGGTTTCAAATTTTTTGTAGCTTTGTATGAAATCATGATATTCTTTTAATCCAAACTTTTTTCTAAGACCAAATAGGACCAAATTTCAAATTTACTAAGAAATGTGATGAGATTGGTTTGTTTGGTCAATTTTTCTTCTAATAATTTATATTTGTATATCAATGTCTTTATGATAAAAATGGAAGTATGACATTGATGTTCTTTTTCTTATGATATTTTCAGAGATTAATCCTACGGGGCAAGTCCCAACCACTATGCATGAAGATTTTAAGCTATTTGAAAGGTACATAAATCTCTTCGTTTTCCCTCTCCAATCTCCTCACATAGTCATATGTTGTACCTCTAGCTCCTTGAGGGGTAGTTTGTTCATTTACTGTTTTTCATTGTTGTAGATTATTGTTACTAAATTATTTTGATCTAATTGTAACCCTTAAAGCAATCCTCTTTTCTACTCTTTATGCAAGGGTGGTTGGTACGAGTGCATATTTTCGGAGATCCCATGTTAAACTCAACGTTTTATGTGTTCTCTTCTGTGATTGAGTACTAAATTCTATCAAGCCACAGTAATTGATGTGTTAATTAATATTTTATTTTTGTCACTTTGTAGTTGTGTAATCCTTACCTATCTTGCCTCTGCATTTCCTAGAGTTATTGATCATTGATAAACTGATTTATCATTTTTACTTAATTTTTTATGATGAGTTCTGCCTCAGTTTTGTCAATGTTTAAAGTTTGATGGAAATTTGACTGAGGCTGGCTTCTAAGATATGAATACAACTTACAATCAGATGTCTAGATGTATATAAAAAACAACGAGCATAAACATTTATATGGATTGTCAATAGGACTTCTCATACATTCAATTGCCAATACATTTTTTTTTTTCATTTGTGTTTCAGGTATCCAATTGATCTTTGCAAGAGAACCAAGGTAGATCCTGTCGAGGACTCACTTTCTCGAAATAACTGAGCAATGATTTCTAAGCATTGAATTTATGTAATTTTCTAAATTAACTCTCTAGCTTAGAAAAGATCTTTCAAGTTTCATAATTAATTTTGGCATGATGAACACATTTGAAACTAATAATTAAAGCTTTTTACCTTTTAATAATGCGTTGTTCAATATTTTTTTTTTCATTTCTTTTTTCCTTCACATTCAAGATGTCAATTGTGTAATTGAAATATTTCCAATGGGTTAGCATTTATTACCAACAAGTAGTCATCTTTCTGTATGTATAATAAATTTGTTTTGTTTTGATAAAAGAGCTATAATTTGTTGTTTGTATCTTTAAAATCTTATGTAAAATTGAAAATTTAAGTGATCCATAATAGTCTATATTTCATGAAATTTAAAAGACAGAATTGGTGCATATTTTTTGCTAGAAAATGTAGGAAAATAAAATTTGTAGTTTTGTTAGCTGAGGTATTCAAGTCGTCTCTAATTTTAGTATTTTATTTACATTATTTATTTAAATTTATAGCTAAAGCTTGTAGTTTTATTATCTGAGGTATAATTCTTGTATAAACCCTTCTTCTTCACCTTTTTTTTAGCTTCATAAGCTGTGTTGAGAAGGCAACTGTTCTTGATTCATGAGAATAAGAACAATGCATAAAATTGCAATTCACTAAACACTTGGAGTTGGAGGTCATAATAGTTATAGTACAGAGAACACAATACAAGAAGCAAAAATATCCAGTGGAACCAATTTAGAGGCTGATGTTGAGCATTTGATGAGTATAGGGAGTACATTGGTTCTCCTTATCATAACTTAGCACGTTATGATGGTGTCAGGTAATTTTCTAATAATTTTATTTCCTTTAAATTTTTGTTGACGCTTACATTAGAGTCATAAGTCATACTTTTATATGTGCTATTTTCTTCAAGTTTTCAAACCTGTAATGATTGCTAATTGCTACATTTCCTATAAGTTTTTGGTGGTTTTAAAAAGTTAGCATTAAGAAGTTTCTCTTGCATGTTTTGGTTCTTATATCCCTCTTTGTGGCTTTAATATTAAAATACTTATTTTTGTGAAGTTAGATAGGTTAAGAGGCAATGCACAATTATATATTTTTTAAGCTTTCCTCTGACAGGTGCTTACTGTAATTCTAAGCAACCAAATTTGCACAATAGTGAAAAGAACTTGCATTGATGATTTATAACTTACAACCTTATTCATATTAGTTTAAAAGAGCAGAAGAAGGTTTAAAGGCGTTCCATGAAGCTAAACTTGCATACATAAACTGAAAAAGGCTTCCTCAGCTACCTTTTTTGCTACAACTTGTGACCGCTACAGCTGTAATTTGTATAGTTGAATAATTTTTCCTACAGTAATCAAACATGAAAGACAGTCTTACTTTTAACATATTTATATTTAGTTAAGATTCCAAAATTAGGAATCCTAAGATGAACAGAACTTATTTTTACCTTGCTTCCTTTATGTATATAAGAAATATACTTGATATTATGTACTAACTTTGAACATCCATTTTAGTTTTTATTTTTTAAATAAAAATTTGAGTTTTGGTTAGATGAGTTAGAATTGGTTGTAATCCTTGAATAAATAAGCATTATGTTAGGTGGTTATCTTTATAGGACTCGTCATATCCTTTTTATATGGACATTTACTTCTATTTTTATATTATTTTAAAATGAATGTATCTGTTTAAATTTTTATTTA
The DNA here is from genome assembly GCA_948099555.1 of Croton setiger. NCBI lineage: Eukaryota > Viridiplantae > Streptophyta > Magnoliopsida > Malpighiales > Euphorbiaceae > Croton > Croton setiger. Next base: position 6,921 of record CANUEY010435480.1, read on the forward strand.
ACTAATAATTTTTTATGTTAGTGACAAATTTTGAACAAACCTAAAATCAACTCTATTAAAATTTCTACTTTTCACAGTCCTATGAAAATTTCATCCATTATCATTGAGAATAAATTTTTTACAACCATGTAGAAATATTTAATCTATTTGGAAAAATGATAAATATTGAGTAAAAATTTAACACTATGTGAAAATATATATGTATTGTAAAAAAATTAGCTATACAAAACAGAATTTATCACAATACCTATACAAATATCTTCACGCTTTTTAAAAAGAGAAAAGTATTGAATAGAAATTTCACGAATATACAAATCACCTATTTATATGAAATTTTCACAATAGCAATGAAAATATTTATGGCCTTTGAATGCAGAAAAGATATTAGCTAAAAATTTTACAATTATGTGGGAAAAGTTGCTATATTAAACACAAATTCACACCGCAATATCCACAATTCATACAATTTTGTTATATTTTTTATAATTTATATATCTTTTAATTTTATAAATCTTTAAGCCACATTTATAAAAGTCAATAATATTATTCTTGTTATAAAATAAATACAACAATTTAAATTTAAATTTTATAAGTCAAAAAATATCTATAATAATTCTATATATAATCTAACTATGGAGAGTAAAGAGATTTAGAATCAAAATTAATTCAAATTCAAATTTATTTGAAATAAAAAATATTACTTCTACAACACTTCCATACTTGTGCAGGTATTTAAATACTATTCCATTCAAAAACTATTTAAATACTATATTTTATCATTAATTTGGACCTAATCCGAATTTTTAATTACTCCATAACTAATTATAAACTCCAACCTTGCAAATAAAATAAATGCAGTAAAAGCCAATAAATATCTTGTCCACATGCATATATATACAGTCAACAAGAAATGGAAATCGACCAAAATTCCCATTTATTTTCAAATTTTTAATTTTTTTCTTCCTTCGTTAGTTGGACAAATAATTAATTATTCTTCTTAATTAGATCATTTTAATATATCAACACACTAATAATAAGAACAGAAGGACTACCAAACTCTTAATCACATGCAAGTATCATGGGTAGTTTTGACAGGTATTCGCCGCGTATCAAGGAGAAAATAAAGAACAAATTCTTTTTATTTTCTTATATTATACTGTAAAAAGAAATTCTTACTAAAATAATCAAATAAAAAAAAAGTATTATTTAAAAACTTGATGAACACGTCATAGTCCAGTAACAATACATGTACAGTATTTAAGGATATTGAAATATTGTATTTGACATTGGGTTAATTTACATACTCCAAATTAAACTTTTTTCTTCTTCAAATAAAAAATATTTGAGTAAGGCGATTAAAAATCTAGTATAGTGATTAATACATAATGTTGTTGCTCACCTATTATGAGTTTACTTCTGGGCAAATACATAAATTCATTACTTTGAATTTCCGAATGCAACAATTGTCTCCGGCATGCATGAAAAATTGTGCAATTCAACATTTAGGAAAAATAGAAAGGTTGGACTTATCTAAAATGATAATTATTGAGAATACACAAACAATATTTTCTTCTGACAAAATAATATGAAACATTTTGAATACTAGTATAAATTAAAAACTAAGTCTAAACATTCTTCATAAAGCAGAAACTGGGTTCTAAGGATAAAATTTTAGAGAGATACAATAATTAGAAAATGAAAAATAATTGGATGATGACAAATGCAGACAAATTCAATAATTTTGTTATTCATGAAATTATCGAAAAGTGTAATTAATACCAACATAAATTGGAACTTAGTTCTTTAGTGTCCGGTGTCACATCAAATTAAAAGAGAGACGGATCAATTGTAAATGAAAATTAAAATTTATATAATTCATTTAGAATAATATATAGAATTAGATCATTTGAACACAATATTCATATAATGAAATTAATTTTGAAAAAAAAAAAAAAAAACCTACTGGTCTGTATCATAAAGTGATAATATGAGGAAAATAGTGGAGAAAATATTAAAAAAATATTGTAATTAGCATCAACAATATATATTTGATATATTTTTATGGATGGATAGATAATAGTATGGTTAAACGAATAAGTTTGTGGTTAGTCCATAAAACGTCGCCATTTGAGTGTTGGTAGAGAGGAACATGTGAAGAATGACGTAGTTTTGGATTCCAAATGACCATTTTATTATTGGGTAGTAGTTAGTATATATGAACGTATGACCTTCATGTTACCATATCTTTAGCTACTTTCTTATATTATTCTTATTCTTATTATAATTATCTTCAACTTCTCTAATTAATTCCTACCTGAAAATAAAAAATACAAAAAATAATTTATAAAATGATGGATGTGGATTTTGGTTATACAACTGAATCCTCATCAATTTATAGATAAACTGAAAATCCTATGATTATGATAATCATAAAAGTTGCATCATGTTATATTCTGTAGTTGTCTCATTAGCTTCTTTTTATTATTATTAATATTTGATATGATAGTATCTTTCCCAGAAGTAATATATTCAAATTATCTTAGAATTACCTCAAGATTTTTTATTGATTTGTTTTAAATGTAAAGCTTTGCTAAGCACATGAACCCATTTTCTTCAATTTGAATTAGGTTAGTTCAAACCTTTTCATGTTACATAGCGAAATTCTTGCTTTAGCTCAAGTCAAGCCACCAACGAAAATTATTTATTTATATTTATACTATACTAGAATTTTATCCACACTTCAAAGCCAGATGTAAATGGATAATTTTTTTTAAACATAGTGATATAAATGGATAATACATCAGTTATAATATGAAATTTTATTTTATGATTTATTACTTTAATGTTAGACTCAACATTATTAATTTTATTTTGTGCAATACATTATTTTTTTTAGAAAATGTAACTAATAATTATGTAACGTAGAAAAATAGCAAGTCAAAAAAAAAAAAAAAAAACCATGATAGATAGTAGAGCAAACATTTCATAACCCTAAATAAATATCTTTATAAATCAAATTAAATGCTCCACTGTGGTACCAGCTTAAAAATGAATTTTGAAAAAGAAAAATTAAAATGAATTTAACCACGTAAAAAGGAAAAAAAATCTAAAAATGACTATAGTTAACTATTTAGCTCAAAGGAAAAAAAAAAAAAACTAATTTTTTGCATTAAGACACTATTCTCAAGCTAAAGTGAGTTCAAGGGGTTAATCACAAAAAAGTGAGGGATAATTATTTATAAGTCTCTGGTCCCTCTATTTTGGAAATTATATCATCGGGTCTCTCAGATTTAAAAAATTATACTATCAGGTCCTTCCGTCCAGAAACGACATTAGTCAATTGAAAAAGTTAATGATTTTGATTAAAGTTGCTAAATATACCAATTATATCCTACAAAATTAATCAATTTTAGCCCATTAGGGGAACCAATTGTGCTAGGTCAAAATTTCCCAAATCTTTCATTCATCTTCTGTCTGCAAACAACTGGTAGAAAGGCTATTGTCATGGACATCAATTTGATTTTAACTGCAAACCCCAAATCAAAAGCCTTTGAAGGAGGTTTAAAATTGGGGATTTGGCTGCTGGGGCTTTAACTGCTGCAACGTCACCTGCTATGTGATTTCGAGTTGTGGAGTTTTTTTTTTTTTGTTTGGCTATTGTCATCATGCGACGACTGCTGGCATGACGGAGGAACCGAGCCGCATCGCAGAGGGATTGACGTCAAACGAATCGGCAAATTAGATGGTGGTGGTGGTGGGACTGGAGAAATTGATTTAACGAATACTGAACACCGATGGACGGTTTTGCTATCACCACCGTCTAAAGAATAGATTGTCGACAGAATATTGATCTTAAGATTTTGGAATTGCGATTTGTAACTTTTTGTTTGAAAAGTGCGATTTTGAAACATAGAACGTTGATATCACATGAGTTTTCGTTGAGTTTTTTTGTTGATGAGTGATTGGTTCCTTCTTCTTTCTATTCTTCTTCTTCTCCGAATAGTAAAACAGAAATAGAATATATCGCCGTCAAACTTGGAACCGGAGCAGCAAATCATTAAAAACTAAAACGAAACCATCGCCTTCATTCATGAATAAAAGAAATCAGAATGAAAAACTATGAGAAGCAAAATCGAAACCTTCGCAATACGCCAGAATTTTATGTGTTTCAGTTGTGATGGCTTCGCAAATCAATGGAAACAAGATGGAAAATTGGGTTTGATTTAAAAATTAAGTTTAATTAGCATGGTCTGATTCAAATAAACCAAAGTGTAGTTTTGTTATTTTGAAAAATTTTAATCAAAATCGTTGACTTTTTCAATTGACTAACGCCGTTTCTGGATGGAAGGACCTAATAGTATAAATTTTTAATTCTGAGGGACCCGATGATACAATTTCCAAAATAGAGTGACCTCAGAATACATTATGCAAAACATCAGGAACCTATAAATAATTATCCTAAAAAGTAAAGTTCCTAAACTTTCCTAAATTGATTTTTCTTTTTTCTTTCTATGAAAAATTATTAATCTAATTCTACTTGATTTTATTATGAATTTCATTAAACAAAGTTAATTATGGAAAGTGGCTAAAGTGAATACAAATTACCAAATGAAATGTAAACAATAAAATAAGGAAAGAAATTAATGCAATTTTAGTTTCTATTTCCTACAACAAAAATTTAGAAAAGAAAGCAATTAGCAAAAATTTAGAAAAGAAAGCAATTAGCAACAAAATAAGATCATATAATAGAATTATTAAGAACACAAACAACAAATTGGTAGATTGTTTTGGCTTGCCTTTGAGATAAAAACTCAAAATTGCCTATATATTCAATTTCAAATATGAAATTAAGGTGGATCATAGTTCGAACATTCATTGTTACATGAATTAGTGACAATTATATTCAATTGAATTAAAGCCAATCTTTTCAATGGTTGATTGTCAACCTAATTAAATTTGAGTTTAATTTGATTAATAACTTATTTGAATTTGAGTTGGATTAGTTTAAATTTGATTAACCACCCACTTGAATTCAAATTGACTTAAGTTGAATTTTATTAATAACCCATTTAAATTTAAGTTGAATTGAATTGAATAATGGTTGTATTGAATTTTATGAATATGAGCCCAAAATTGAAATTGAAAAAGACTGGAGGAATAGGAACTCATGGAAAATTAAGGAAAATTTAAAAGATGATTTCAATTAACTTAATGAGCAAAAATAAATTTAATTGCTAAAAGGTACTAATCCCTCATCCAAAGTGGATTTATAGTTGTTTAGATGTGGAATAAAAATAATTGAGAAAAAGTATATTTTAAAGAGAAAACTATGCCAAGTTATTAGGATAATGATTAATTAATGCATGAACATGAATAATAGAAAATGAACAGAATTTAAACACAACAAACACAAAAGAAATAATTATCAAGCGATAAAGATCAATTAGATCTCAAGTCTAGATTTGGCTGAATGTCATTGGATGCTAATTAGGCTTATGATCAATCTGAATTTTGTTACTACATGAAGACACTCAATAAAATAAAGTAGAAAGGGAAAAACGAATTGATAAATCAAAAGTAAACAAGCTATAAACTAGAAATAGGCATGCTAAAATTACTGTAAACTAATGTAAAAATAGGGCAGAAATTGATTTTAACTATAAACATTAATCCAAATTTTTATATTAATTAAAGGAAAATAATGTTTTTTAGGTTTATTTGAGCTTTAAACCCTAGATCTTTGTACACACTCGAGTTGAATTCAAGATCAAGGCAGAATGTAGTTTTGAATCACTATAAGGTAATTTATTTATATATTAGTGTGTTATTAGGTGATAGGGAAGAAGAGATTAATTGAAGAACAAGTTAGAACATGATACCTGAACACTGATTATTTGGCAAAAGCTGAAACTAAATCTTGAGAAGTGGGTGCAAAAACCTAGAAAAGTATATTTGAATTAGTAAGGAGAGAAAATTTATGTAGGCAGAGAAAGAGAGAGGAAACTAAATCTTTTTTGAGCTGAGCTGCTAGATTGTGTATAAAACTCTATCTTGAGCTATGTATGAGGATCTCTATATATAGGGATACAAGCAATACCTATTTGAGAGTGCAGAGAGCTATTTCCAAATCAAATAGAGATTGGATTATGTCACTTAAAGGAAAAGGAATATTTAAGAATAGAACTCTATATAATACTTTGAAATATGAGAAAACTAGACTAGAATACGATAAAATTACACTAAAACTTGGATTGCAAACAAGATTAACACATAGCGACATAGGAGTAGGCCATGTGTCAATAGATGGTTAAGGTAGATGATGTGGGTCAATACTAAATGGCAGGAGTAGAATGGATAAGGGTGGCAATAGATGTTGACATGGCAGGTTGATGCTATGTCACCAGAGGCTCGCTAGAGTCTGTTCGGATGGTGATCGGCCAATGATCGAACGCCAAAATCTAACTGAAACTTGTTCAGCTGCTGTTGATGATAGTGGCGGTAATGGCAGGTAAGGGCTGCAAGTGGCTGCTAGCAGCATTGACCATTGACTCTAACTTGGCATGGAATGACATATGAAAACTTCTAGTTGGTCCACCTTGCTGCTGACTGTCCATTTTTGCTTTGAGCTAATTTAACTCTATTGGTTTGGTTTAATATGATCCATTTTAAGATGATTTGTGCTTTTGCTTTGGTTTTTTATCCGATTCCTGATCAATTTGACTTTAGAAAGCTCCTGGTTTGAGGCAAAATGCAATTGGAACTAAGATTGATATACGAAATTAAGGATTCATGCCATCAGGCTTGTAAAGAGGCTAAAACATTGTCTGGTTCTGGTCTATAGACTTGGGAAATGCTTTAATTGAGCTGATTCTTTGATTGAGACCTCATGGTTTTGCCCTGGGCTTGGGTCTAATAGATTGGAATTTTGGGGTATCAAATTTATTTGTCACACTGGAGTAGCGAATTTTCATACCTATCTATCTCAACTCAATCATTATCAGATTTCAAAATGTTCAAGTCATCCCCACTTGTGACCCTCGTAAGCGCCACACTAAGTTTTCTATATGTAAACATATGTCTTTTAAAAAGTAAACCCACTTGAGAAATATAATTATGGGTTCTTGTTAATTTTCTTAGAGAAAAATTGAACAATAAAGAATCCTAGCTTTGAAATATAAAAGACAATCTTTCATCGAACAATATCAATGTCATCCTAGGGAAGTAAACCTTTTCTACTTCATTAATTTCATATATCGGTTAATCGCCCTGCTTTCAAAACACTCCCTATCTATTTAATAGATATGTAATCAAGATGGGTGTTTATAACTATTGCTTATATAAAATTATCTAATTGGTTAATAAGCATATCTATTGGTATGCAGATCTTGTCAATTTTGTAGATGAAATTCCTATGAGATCCATCTCTGCTTATGAGAATCGATGACTCTAGATTTTCCCTTAAATGGCCTCATTCTACATTAAGATGATTTGACTATAGCCTTATATTCTTTTCAATTTTCAAGATCTTATAGTGGCATACAAGTACAATAGAACAAAATAGTACATGGATAATATCTTGTTGGTTACTTGAGAAACATAAGCATGACACCTTGATTTATAAAAATTAATTAACATATATTAAAATGGATTATAAATAATATCCTACAGAATGATGAGCAATATTTGTCTAAAAGTAACCTCGAGAACTACTATTGTACCTAATGGTCCCACAAGAGTGCTTTAGAATAATACTTGTGTATCATTGGTGATTCATCCCAAATAATTTTCTTTCTCTTACAAATGAAGTTTACTAGTGAGTTTTCATACTTATAGTTACTCATGAAATATTTCATGGAATTTAACAGGATACAAACCTAGATTGTGGTATATGACCACCTAATTACAATAAGAAAATGATTTACAAAATCTTTTGTTGAGTGGATGGACCTATCCTATAAAAGTACTTTGAAATTTGGGTATTGCTTTAAAAATATTCATGTTTCAACTTTGAAGTAATGTACCTAAATTGAAAATTTCATCTTATAATAATACCTAGAATTTGAAAAAAGGTAAAATTGAAACAAAAATTAAAATATAAGGACCTTTATAATAGTTTCAATTTGTAATCAATCCAAATCATTAAAACAAAATCAACCTCTTTCAAATTATTAATTAACACAACCCTATTTTCACTTAATCCAAATAATATCTCCCATTTTTGTACTTATTAAAAAGTTACTCTTCGTTACCCAAGACTCATTGCTTTCTAATCACTACTCTCAGCCTTTATTCTAGCATCACTTTCATTCCATCTCATCAACTATGAGGTCCACTAAATGCTCCAACAATAAAAGACTATCCACATATATTCTAGGTTTTGATAGCTAGAAATTATAATTCTTATTGTTGCTCTGATGGAACTACCATCCGCTGGATGATTATTTAATCTATATGGATATGACAAAAGATGAAGGAATTTTATATGGAGATACTATCATCCAGAATTAGAGGTGATTTATAATAGCACTTAGTGGTATTATTTTCTACTATTGTCGAATGGTCGTACAACATGTTCTAGAGTTTGTATCCCATTGAACCCTCTCACAAAAAAATTTGCATGCAAAATTAGGCAAGGGAACCCACTAGCATATCTGATATGCAATAAAAACCTAATTTTTTATAATGAGACATCATTAAGACACGTACTATTCTGAAGCTATTGTTAGGACAATGAGGGACATTCTCTAATTTAAAAGCAAAAAAGAAACATAAAGTGGTTGTTAGTTAAGCAAAGTAAGATATCTGGACATAAACTTACAATCCATTAGTGGCTTAACAAGGAATTCTCAATTGTACTAAATAATGGTCTTTAATACTACTTTTGGTTGTATGCAAACAATTTTAAAGTTTTAAAGAATTTAATCTCCTTGCTTACTGGAGACATATGTTGAGGATGTAAAGGCCTTATAAAAGACCCAATCCAAGAACTTAGAATGTTATAGTCATATCCATGCACTCGCTCAATAGTCATTAACTCTTTCTTATAAGATGATGTGGAAGACCCGATCCATTTTTAAGAATCGACAGTGTCGTATGACCTGAAGATGATAATTTTTACGTTATTGGTATCAGGGTTGGCTATGAAAAGAATTTTAAAATTTTTTTAGGTTAATTCTATGCTATAAGATTTTTGTAAAACATAGAGATAATGGACCATCCTAACACTTTGATGATGTAATTAGAGCATTGAAATATGATGTTCGTGTGAGAATATCTCGCTAGCAGGAAATAGAAGTTGTAAATAACATGTTATTCAGTTATAAAGAGGGAAGTGGGAACTAGATGAATTTTCATCAAAGCATATATTCCAGGAAGGCTTATTTCATATTGGCTTTTTATTCTAAAATCTGCATACAAGCTCGAAAGCTTAAAAACAGGTACTCTATGAATTAGACTAGTAGTTAGGTTCGCATCTTTAGGGTAAAAGCAAATAAGAACTAGGCCTATCTCATCCTGAAAACCTGACTAGACATGATGAGGATTGCACAGCTTTATTCGAATGAAACTCCTCACTCTAACTGATGTGGGATTGTAACACACCCTCTTACGACCAACTATTGGGGTTCATGGCCCAAAGATCACATGACCATTATGGAGTAAGGTAGGCTTTCATACCATAAAGAAGAAGTGGGTCTAACTCATCTTGAAAACCAGAGTTGATAGGAAGAGGATTGCCCAACCTTATATTCGATTGGAACTTATCACTCCTATTGTAATAAGAAGGACCTAGAAGGGATGAAGGTTCAGAAGAAACATATGGGATAATGGGGATCACTTTATAAGATGTTGCACACATCCAATTTGTATTTGAGTGTTTAGCTTGATAATTAACCTAGAATTAGTAAAACACTTGAAGGGAAGAGACACAAAGCTACAGTTATGCTCTCAAATAATTTTATAAAAAAATCTTAGAGATTGACTTCTAATCCTATGGATGGAGAAACAATTCAAGGTAGCTCAAACACTATCATAAATAGTTGATTTTGGGAATAAGATAGATTGGATATCCTTTAACTAAAAGAAAGAAAAGATTACATGAACAGAAGAAATGGTTTATGTATGGGGGAGGCCACTAGAATGAAAAGCTGATGGAAAAGTAAAATCCTAGAACAAAAGAGAGAAAATAAGATCGAAATAAATGAAGCTCAAAAGATAGAAAAAGTGCATAGGAAAATTCAAAGAAGAAAGGTTTTATAGGTAGAGAGACACTACTTTCCAAATGACATTAAATGTTAAGATTACTAGTAATGGCCTTTATAATAGTTCATTACCTTAGTATAGAAAGGAATTTTCCTAGAAAGGGAACCAAAATGTTGAAAATTCAAAACATGTGTTCTGACTAAATTTTTCATACTTACCTTCTATTGACGCTCGATTTTTACTCAAAATCTTAAAAAAATATTCAAGAAAAAAAGAAAGTGTATTTATTTTGATTTTAATTTTTCTCTATTATGTAAAAAATGAGAAAAGAAAAAAAAAGAAAAAAAATATTAGAAAGAGAAACATTTGAAAAGAAAAGAAAAGATAAAAAGGAATTAAAAGAAAAAAAAAGAAAAAGAAAAGAAGGAAAATAATAAAAAAGGGTAATTTTGAAAGAAATTGAAAGAAGAAAAGAAAAATTGAAAGAGAAAATAGGGAACGAAGGGCTAAATTTAAGAAGAAAGAAAAGAGAAGGGGTTAAAAAGAAGAAGAAGAAGGGAAAAGAATTAAAAGGTTTGAATCAAACCGGAATGGTTTGATTCAAAACCTTCCCCTTTAATTAAACTGCCAAAACGCGCCATTTCATGTGAAACGGCGTCGTTTTGGCAACAAGCAAAACCAAAAAAAATTAAAAATAAAAAGCAAGAATGCATCTGCAGAAGAAACAAAAGAAATGGAGGAGAAGGAAAAAGGCAATACAGAAAAAGGCAAAGTAGTACGAAGAATGATGAGAGGGACTCCACTTTGCCTTCACGCGTACGACATTGATGATAAATGAAGGAGCAGCGGACGAGGACCCCTTCTAGTGAAGAAAAGAAAGGGAAGACAAAGACCTAGACGAGGCAAGCATAGCCAAGGAAAATGACAGAGGGAAGCACACAAAGAAATTCTATAAAAAGTAGACGAAGACTGTGAACCCTTACCGAAGAGCCCTTCGAGCCGCCGGGGCCGATCCGCGAGGAGTCGGTTAGCCGAGGATGTTTACTCGGGGTGAATGTGTATATGTGTGTAGAGTCGCCACTTAATTTATTTTGTTAAAGGGGAAAAATTAAGAAAGCACCCCTAGTGACTCCATTTTGTGATTAACCTATTTCTAGGTTAATAGCCCCAATGGATGAATAGCACTAGTCTTCTTACCAGAGGTGGATTCTGAGGTTATGTCATGCATTCTATCCATGATTCTTTTCCTTAATGTATGTGATGCAGGAATAAAGAGATTTGGAAAGGATTGTGGGTAGACCTTATATTCGAGGTTAAATATGCCTACATACACTTGTTTGAATGAAAGATCAAGGTCAATGTAGTTTAAAATTGCCTATTTAAAGGCATGATGAAGGGGATGTATGCATGTATGCATGCTATGAGTGTGTGAAAGTGATTTTAGGCCTTTTGGCCGAAAAAAGAGTTTATCGACGTCCGCGGTAAAAAAGGGAGTTTATCGTCGTCCGTGGTCGAAAAGGGATTTCATCGACATCCGTGGTTGAAAAGGGAGCTTATCGTCGTCCGTGGTTGAAGTGTGTAAAATGTAGGCCTAGTGACTGAAAAAGGAGTTTAACGACGTCCACGGTCGAAGTGTATGAAATGTAGGCCTAGTGGCCGAAAAAGGAGTTTAACGACGTTCGCGGTCAAAGTGTGTAAAATGTAGACCTAGTGGCCGAAAAAGGAGTTTAACGACGTCCGCGGTCGAAGTGTGTAATTTTTGATATTTCCGCTAGGGAAGATTGATTTTTTAGGCCTTTTAGCCAAAAAGTGTGTTTTGGTATGTTTCCGTTAGGGGAAAAGAGTTTATTAGGCCTTAGGGCTAAAAATAAGATTTTTTTTTTTTTTGGGGGGGGGGGGGTGGTGGCACTGCAGCCAAACGTTTGATTCACTGTGATGCTATGTTTAAAAAAAGTGATTTAGAGTGGCGCTGCGGCCAAAAGTTGATTTAAATGGCGCTTGTGGCCAACATAAGTGATTTAGGTGGCACTGCGGACAAAAAGCATGATTATGCGATGCAAAATGTCATGTATGCATGATTGGAGAAGGGGTAGAAGAGAATTAAATAAAAAAGATTAAGTTTCGGATCATACCTCTGGCAATTGCCGCCCGCTTCGCAGCTTCAGCTTGGTTTGGATTTATTTTATTATGTGATTATGAATGAAAATGGAAGTTATCACAACAATGCAATGCAGAAAGCAGTAAAGAATTTCATGGAGATAAAGAATCACCGTAGACAAAAAGGGAGAAGAGAGCGGCCGTCAACACAGCTCAAGGTGTGAGGAAAATAGATGTTTGAGGGGGTATTTATAGGGCAAAATTCGGCCAAAAAACAATAGAGGAAGGCCCGGGGCGCCTCTGGAGGGCAGCCATAAGCTCCCTAGAGGGCGGCCAGAAGCGCCCTGCTTCGTCAACTTGCGCGTTTTTCATTCCGGAGCCTTTTCAGGAAGTTTCGGGGCTCCGATGGCTTTTCCGAGGGTATTTCTGTGACCCTTGTAAATCCTGGACATTTCAAGTACCATGAAGGCATACTTCCGGTATTGTTTTCCGGTGACGCCCGGTCCGGCTCGACTGTTTACAATCTGTGAAACTCGGTTTTCCGGGTCTTAAAATTCGAGTATTCACAGTTGCCCCCCACTGAGCTCACTGGCGACATAAATGTGATTTATGGAGCTCAGTGGTGTTCTGAATCACGAATTTTGAGGTCGGTGTTTGGACGCGCGGGGAGGACCCGCACTTCCAAGATTTTGCTTATAAATAGGGGAAGAGGCTCTCAACTCACCGCTCACTTTCTCAAACTCTTTCTTTCAAATTTTCTCTTAAGTTCTCTCTTAGTTTTTGGTTTTTTCCTTTTGAAGATTTTCTCATGGAGATGGCTGTTCTTTTATTTGATTTTTCCAACCTTCGATCCTGGAATCACCTTCAGAAGATAATCCCTCGGGCATGGGAAGCGTAGGAAAAAGTTGGCCCTGATGGAATCCGTCTTCCTCGGGGGGGGGGGGGGGGGGAGTTGAAATCAAATGGGCCCTAGCGGCCAGGGAGGGTCAAAGGCGGGGGTGAA
>CANUEY010436054.1:0-10725 GCA_948099555.1 Croton setiger
TCAAAACCAATCAGAGTAAAATCAAATCCAGAAATGCGCATTTGAACCTAAACTCAAGACATAGATGAATGGTGTTTCAACAATCTAGGTTCAGCAAGGATGCTTTGTTTCAAATCAAATTCAACAGATCCTATCCCAGGACGAATGCAACAATATCAAATTAAATTGAGATTTAATCAGACCAATATGTTCTCATTTCTGTCTTATACAATCAATGTTCAAAGGGATCCTAGATCTTAACAGAAAGTTCTAACCTATGTTAAATCAGAAAAACAGACTGAATAGCATCTAAATCTTTGTTAATACCATCACTGATTTCTTTCAAACAAGATCAATAACATGATTCTCTCATTTTCAAAAAGTAAAATCCTTAATAACAAAACAGAACAGAATAATCATTTCTCATGAACTAACAACTCAGATCTAAGAGGAATAGGGTGAAGACCATGAATACTTATCTCAGAAATGGGAAACATCTCTTAGCCAATACTGTGATGATAATAACAATGAAATACCAACATGCACATAACAGTATGAGAACTGAGATGGAGATGAAAACTAAAATGAGCTATCCAGCAACAAAAACAAAGAACATATGAAGTATATCAAGGAAGGAAAAGCCATGATTAAGGTTCCAGACACATTCAATCAAATCAACGAGGTTTAATAGAAACAACAAGTTAATTTTAAACAGTTTAGCTCAGCAAAATAACACAAACAAAAACCCAGAAGCATCCAAATCATTTATAACAAATAAAACCCAAAAACTTACCCAAAGGGAAACTGCCAAAAAATGACCAGAAATTTGCCTATTCTTAACATAAAATAATAGACAGAATAACATAAGCATTATAATCTTTTTAGAGGCATTGTTATAAACTAAGAAACCATAATAGATTTCAAAAACTGGAGCAACAAATCATCATTATCAGTCTGTTCTCAACATTTTCTAATCAGAAAAGCTTTCATCCCAAGTAACAAAGTTCAGGTGAGAAACAAACAAGAAGCATGACATACCCATGATAAATCAAAACAATGAACAAAACGAAATGACGAACATTAAAATCAGAAAGCATTCAATCCATCTAGTCTGGTTCCCAGACTATACCAAGCATTTTCAGAAAAGAAATTGCAATTAAATGTAAAAGATTAAAGGTTATGTACCTTAGATTCAATGCCAATTCTGCTTACAAAAAGTCCAACAGTTCCTTACAGCTACGTTCAATCCTAGAAATATGTTTTTTACAGAAACAGAAACGAGAAAATTTTCAATCCTTCAATTCAAATTGATTTTGAGTGAAGAAATGAAACACAGATTACAGAATGAAAATTAATTCAACAAAAACTCAAATACAAACTTGGAGTTTCCAGCAAATTTCTTTTGAAATTCCTGGATGCTCTTTCTGTTTGCTGAAGAAAATTTCGTTCCAGAATTTCCCCCTTTTCGTCGATGGCTTCCACCTCTTATAGGTGCCACCTCCTCTTCTCCCATTCGTCCAACTGGCTCGTCTCTCTCTCTGGACGGTTCGTACGACCACTAACCAATCTCCAGACGCTCCTCTCCACTCTCCTCTTTCTGTTTCCGTTTCTATTACAATCTGTTGCACTCCAATTCCCATTTTTGGTTCTCTACTTTCTGCTCCACTACTATCCTCTCTCACACTCGTACTTTCCTTATCCAATTCCACTCCTCTCTTTCATTTTCATTTTTAAATATGCTCTCAATTGAACTGAAAATTTTCGACTGTAGTTTCAATTTCGTCCGCAGGAACCCTAGGCTCCAAATTCAATTTCTGCCTTTGTTCTATTTCAGTGAGTACACGACAGTGTTTTTTTCTTTTGATTTTTTTTCTTTTTTTCGCATCAAAACGACAAGTCATTCGTTGCGTTTTAATTAAACGCAGCGAACTTCCTTGAACATCGTTTCCTCACTTATCAAAACGACACGTCGTTTTTGTCTCTGGATTTCAGCCTCTCTGCTTTCTACCCCTCAACTTTGTAGAATTCTATTTTTATCCCGGGACTTTACTTCTGTCTGCAATTACACCCTTCCTTCCCTCCAATTCGCCCATCATCTTTCTTTCTCCTTTCAATTTTATCCTTTTTCTTCAATTTCTCCTAAACTACTCTGTTTTCTTCAATAATTCAATTTTTCTTTAAAAACAAAATATAATAATAATAATAATTTTTATTTTTTAAAATTATTTTTAAACAACACCAAAATTTCAAAAATTGAAAACAAAACTAAACATACTAAAATCAAGAATTCTTTGTAAAGGAAAATCAAACTAAGATTGGAATTTCTTTCATTTTTATTTTTAAATTCTAAATTTTTTAAAATTAAGAAGAAAATGAGTTGATCAAAAATTTTTGAAGAAGAAATGATTTCCTCGAGCATTACAAATAATCAACTATTTTGAAAATAGGAGATCAACACTTAACACATTCTAGGAATTGAACGATCGTAAGCTGTTTAAGGAAACTTCTAGAAACTTCTTCGAACGTTGGCAAATTATCATCACTGGTACTTTTGGGACAAAAGTTAAGCGTCAACAGGTTCCCTATTTTTTTCACTTCTTTTCTTCCTTTCTTTTCCTTTTTCTCTCTTTCTTCTTCTTTCTTTCATTCCCTATGTTTTCCTACCCAAACCTTGTTGTTCTAGCCATTTTTTCCACCTCTCCAGCACCTACTACAAGTCCCAATTAAGTGACCAGCAGTTGCCTCACTTCCCTTTTCACCAAAATATCAATTTTTGCTTTTAAACCTTACTTACACCTTAAGTATTTCAGTTCCCTTCATTTAATCTTTCCAATCTCAATTTTAATCCTTTAAACACAGCCAAAACCTACTTAAAACTTGTTTTTAGTGTCAAAATAATATGTAGAACACGTGTCTGAAGTTTCGTAAAAATCGGAATCCAAAAATTGTTCGCGGTTCACTCAGTGCCCTAAACCAAGTCCGTAACCTCGACGATTTTTGCGGAACCAAAACCGTACGACGTCGTCGCAAAATTAGGGTTCCAAAACTCTTTAAACAATGTTAATAAACATATATAAAAATATCAAATCCATTTGGCTCATATTTTACGCGATTTCGTCATTTTTCAGTCGCGCGGGTCCAAAAACCCTAATTAGCTCCGTTTGTGTCTTTCGATGACAAACGAGCCTATAACATAGCTTGAAATTCTTATTCAAATCATATATTGTCAAATCCAAATTATATATTCCATGATTAACTTAATTATCAAATCAAATCATGATGCATTTTAATGAAAATGCACGTAATGCATGAAAATGACGTCGGAACGACGTAGGGTTAGGTTTGGGGTGTTACAGTTAGTGTAGCCATCATCCTTGCCATGTCTTCCATTCTTGCACTACTATCTTACTTATATGTTTTGAAAGTAGTAGGTTCATTTTGGATGTCCTCCTCTTCGTCATGCACACCTTTCTTACTCATGTTTAAAGAAAGCAACAAATGCAACACTCACAAAAAAAAGGTTAGTAGCAAACTAAAACTCACACAACGTGTTTTGCTCTTACCTCCCCTCCTCGTCTTCTTTGATTGCACTTCAGAATAATCTCCACAAATCAAACTCCGTTAGACGTTCAACGAAACTAGAACCTCATTCCTAGAACTAGATAGAAAACTAGACAAGTATCCGGAGGCAACACAAGAGAATTTGTGTTACATGATTTAAAACCAAGTATCGACATAAGCAAATGATACTTAGCAATATAACGGAATTCAGCGCTAGATAAAAAAAAATCAGAAACAATAAGGTCAATGAAAAAAACAAATTTGGATATAATGAATCAAAACCAACTCACTCTTGGCAAGCTGATTTATGGATCTAATCAATTCTACCCAATCCACTAGCTTCTAGACTATAAAACCTACTTCAAGCAATCAATTACGATTGTATTTAACTTGTGAGTTAAATTCAAACATCCCCTAAGTCTCAATCTTTTTCGAATTAAACCACACAAATTCAGCAAACTAATCTTGAATTCTTTTCTTTTTAAAATTTGAAACACTAAAACAATATTAGGATGGATGAAACTTGCGGCAAAAAAAAAAACCAGAACAATACTACTTGCAACTTAATTCACAAACGAAAGATGAAAGACTCAAAACGAATGACCCAAAACACAAAACGAAAGACAAAGACCCTAAACGAAAACCAATTCAAGATTCAATAAGATGAAAAAAAAAACCTTAGATAGAACAGATAGATAAGAATTACCTATTTTAGTGCTCTGATACCAAATGACGCGGAACCTTATGGCAATAACGGCCTCAAACTCGCACGCACACTTTGATTAAGAATTCTGAAAACGAATGCGACCCACCCTTTATAGCACCCGTTGCTTATGAAAGTAAGAACGCTAATAACTGAAGGATTTTGTGAGGTAGAAATAAAAAAAAATGCCACAATTGATAAGTAAATCTGAACTCTTGATGCAATCCAAGAATTAAAGTTTCTCTCCCTAAAACTAGAATCCTATGAAAATATTCTTGTGCAGAATAAGGTAAATTTCAAATTTTGATGAATCCTGCTCTTACATGCATATGTTGCCTCTTTTATAGTGAAAGACATAAATTGTAACATCCTCTTTTATACCTTATGTCATAAAACATGCCCTTTTTTTAACATATTAATATATCGAAATAACCTAAGTGTAATTTATTAAAATTAACTTAACATATAACCAAAGCATTAAATCAGAAAACATACATAACATATACCAATCCAATATTTACATATCATTAGACCTGTTTATTCGAAAACCTATTAACATAACATGTTAATAATATACATAAACCATAACATATAATTATGCTATACAATACATAGCATAAAGCAAAATCTATATGCAGCAGATACAGATGTTGTAGTGTGAGGGAGAGAGACCTAGGCTTCAGTTGTACCGACCTGAGCATAAACTAGTGAAGTCTCAATATTTCACTCAAACAGTAGACCTGAAAAGACATTGTGCGATTTGGGTGAGTCGCATACTCAGCAAGTGTTAACCAAAACAATAACAGCCAACAAGTAAGGCAATTAATCATATCATATCAAAATGGCATAATATCAGGTCATTTATATCATGTATAAGCAAGGCAATATCATAATATGCATAATGACATGTCTTTCCTTTTTCTTTAGTTGTGATTTATCGACAAAGTGTTGCCCCGGAAATTTCACGGCATATGAGTAACCATAGCTGTAAGACTGGAATATATCGACGGTCAAAAGGGATCCGAGGATCAACCTTTATTATGCAGTATACACCAGATCATTCTGCATCGTATAGGACTGTAGGTCTTTCTATAACATATAGAATTAGTAGGCCTTTCCATCAAATCATAGAGAAAACCGTAGGTTTCTCACGTGAAATCTGCAAACATTGGCTACAATAACCACAACGGCCTTATATAAGTCCTGTGGAAATGCATTTATAAAACATACATGTCATATCGTCATGCTTCATATAATCATGTGACCGGTTAAAGCAACACATATATCTCTATAATAAGATCAAATAACTCAACTGGTTGGATTTCAGTACCAACTTAGGAACCAAAAACATCGCAAGTCATATAACAGATATTTCAAATTGACCGGGCTTGAATACCGGTCCAAACAGTTCAATGTAATCATATAACAGCAGTTTCAAACATCACAGATGATCGGACTTCAGTACTGGTCCAAACAGTTCAATATAGCATACTTGACAATTTCACAA
The DNA here is from genome assembly GCA_948099555.1 of Croton setiger. NCBI lineage: Eukaryota > Viridiplantae > Streptophyta > Magnoliopsida > Malpighiales > Euphorbiaceae > Croton > Croton setiger. Next base: position 5,751 of record CANUEY010436054.1, read on the forward strand.
AGTTCAAATCAAACATATAAGTAAGTGGGTTTAGCACTTACCTTACTCCTGTGAACTTAGGTGGCCTTTGGGTTGCTTACCCTGCTGCTCGAGAACTCGATGCTCCTATAATGCATAACATAGCAATGATGTTCAAATAACCAAATCGAAAATCCATATATTCTATGATGCATGATTTCATAATTAATTTCTGAGTTAATTGAGTTTAAAATTGATCTTTATATTTTCTAAGAATTTAAACTCAATCCGTAAATTTTTCTTATTTAAAACCAATTTATAACATATTAAAAATAATTATCAAACTTAATTTATCATATAATAATTATAATTAATTATAATTATTAAAACCAAAACCATATTTAAATAAACCAAACAAATAATTAAAACTAAATTCATAATTAAATTCTTTAACATAATATTTAAATCTTAATTTTTAGCCTCAAAACGATCTCAAAATGAATTTCTAACATCAAAAACGGATTCAAGACGTCAAAATTAGATTGGTAGGGCCAAAACGTAATTTATAAATTTTCTGGGTAAAAAATATAAACAAAATTAAACTTCAGGGGCTAAACTTCAATTTTACCAAAATTCAGGTGCTGTGCGCGTAATTTTCCATGGCGCGCAGCCTCGCCCGCAGTCCCTTGCGCCCGCGCACGTGCCTGATCCAAAACACACGCAGAGGGTGTCGTTTTGGCCGGCCTCCAGCCGCCTGCCCCGCCTGCCTTCTTACCCAGAAATTGTGACTCTCAAGCCTACTTCCCGACGATCGTACATCCTCCTCCTTTCTCTTCCTCTATACACCCTCTAGCTAACCATCAGAGCGAAATTCCCAGAAACCCTCTAGATCAAAAGATACAAGTCCCCAAAGTTGGCTCTTCACTCTGTTTTTCCCAGAACCCAGAATTTTCCTATCTCTCAACCCAACTTCCAGCCACTTTTTCGCCCACCTCTGGTGGTTTTCCGGCAAACTAAAATGACCAAACTCTACATAAACATACCCTCTATTATCCCATATATCCCAAATGCACACAAGGTTCACCAATTGGAAGTTATAACCCTCCAAAGTTGCCACCTTAAAACTGCCCAAAATCCTGAATTTTGTCTCTCTTTCCCAAAGGATTTCCAGCTACTTCCTACACTATTTCACACATCTAAACACTTCATAAATAACCTAAAAACACACTAGAAATGTTAGATTTGAATTCCCCTTGGATTTTCTTTCTTTTCTCTCCTCTTTCTTCCTTTCTCTTTCCTTTTCTCTCTCTTTCTTTTCTTCTTCACTTACCCAACGTGTAAAACCAATTTCCCTACAGTCTAGCCACTATTTCTTGCCTCTCCAACTCATGTTACATCTCCATAAACATATCCAGCAACTGCCTAGTCATATTTGTACACAAAACTTATCAAACTATGCCTTAAACCTTACCATACTTAAGGTTTACTTTCTTCACCTACTTCAATCTTCCAACCTTAATTTCAATCCCTTAAACACAGCTAGCACCTACTTAAAACTTGTTTTTGGTGTCAAAATAAGAAGCATAACACGTGTCTGAAGTTTCATAAAAATCGGAATCCGAAAATTGGTCGCGTTTCGATCGGTGCCCTAAACCGAGTCCGTAACCTCGACGATTTTTACGGAACCAAAACCATATGACATCGTCACAAAATTAGGATTCCAAAACTTTTTAAAAAATGTTAATAAACACATATCAAAATCATTTGGTTCATATCTTATGCGATTCCGACATTTTTCGGTAGCGCAAGTCCAAAAACCCTAATTAGCTTCGTTTGTGTCTTTCAACGGCAAACGAGCCTATAACATAGCTTTTAATTCTTTTCCAAATCATATATTATCATATTAAAATCATATAATCCATGTTTAACTTAATTATCAAATCAAATCATGATGCATTTTAATGAAAATGCACGTAATGCATGGAAATAACGTCGGAACGACGTAGGGTTAGGTTTGGGGTGTCACATAAATCCTAATAAAATAAGGAAATCTAACTAGAATCCTAAAAAAATCCTAACTAGATAAGGAAATCTTAAAAAAAAATCTAAACTAATCCTACTTTAGCAAAAATATAGCAAAATATAGCAAAAATTCGCCCAAAATATTTGGCCCACAAACATAGCCAAAATTGACTCCCATGCAACCTATGCACGTTCGGCCTGTGCACTCTATGCACGCAAAATTTGGCCCAAGCTTGTTTTCCTCTCAAGAAGCTTCATCTCCAAGACATATTATAACCATGATGTACTTTGGATTTTCCTCAAGGTCCTTATCCATCTTCTTAACAGCAAGTTCTTGTAATTCCTTTGATATTTCTTCTTGTACATACATTCTCAAGCTTGCTTGAAATTTCTTAGCTCGACTCCTTGTCAAAGGAAAATTTGGTAACGTAAAAGGACCCTTGTCAGCTCTTTTGTTCACATCACAAAGAATATAAATAAGGATAACAAGAATTGAATTAACGTCACAAGTTACTTACTTGATAAGTCGAATCAAGCCTTATACTAAAACTGTGACACCCCAAACCCAAACCCTACGTCGTTTCGACGTCATTACATGCATTACTTGCATTTTTAATTAAAATGCATTATCATTTGATATAGAATATGACATGAATATGAATTATATGATTTCTAAATGTCAATACATGAAATATAGATGTTAAATAAGCTATGTTTTAAGTTCGTTTACCATTGAAAGAGATAAATGGAGCCAATTAGGGTTTTTGGCTTGCGGGACCGAAAAATATTGGAAACGCATTGTGACACACTCGACCTAAGTCCTACGTCATTTTGACGTCATTACATGCTTTTTGTGCATTTTTGATTAAAATGCATTATAGTTTGATATGATATATGATATGAAAATGAATTAAATGATTTGGAAATGGCAATATATGAATTAAAGATGTTAAAGAAAATATGTTTTAAGTTCGTTTTCGTTGAAAGACATAAACGGAGACAATTAGGGTTTTGGCTCGCGCGACCGAAAAATGTCGGAAATGTGCAATATTTTTAAAGTAAATGATTTGGATATGTTTTGAATATGATAATATATGATTTGAATAAGAGTTATAAGCTATGTTATAGGCTCGTTTGTCGTCGAAAAGACACAAACGGAGCTAATTAGGGTTTTTAGACCCGCGCGATAGGAAAATGCTGAAATCGCGTAAAATATGAACCATATGATTTTGATATGATTTTGTATGTTTAAGAAAGTGATTTAAAGAGTTTTTGGACCATGATTTTACGAAAATGTCGTACGGTTTCGGCTCGGTTTAGGGCACCGATCGAACCGCGGTAAATTTTTGGATTCCGATTTTTAAGAAATTTCATACATGTGTTATATGTATTATTTTGACACTAAAAATAAGTTTTAAGTAGGTGTTGCCATGAATTATAGGCTGGAATTTGAGTTTAGAAGATTAAATGAAAGTGAGAAAGAAAACCTTAAGGCTAAGTAAGGTTAAAGGCCAAAATTTGATATTTTTTGTGTAAAATGAGGAAGCTGCTGCTGGAGAGGCAGCCTAGGGACTTGTTTTGTGATGTGTAAAGGTGGCTTTTTGTGGCTGGAACAGGAAGGGAAGAGGTGATACACGAAATGGAATGAGAGGAAGAAGAGAAAGAGAAAAGGAAAGAGAAAGAAAGAAAATGAGAGAAAAAAAGAAAGAAATTCAAAGGGGAACTTAAATCCAACCTTTCAGAGTGTTTTTGAGATTTTTATGAAGTGATTAAAAGGGTTAAATAAGAGAGGGAACTGCTGGAAATCGTTGGAGAAGGGAGAGAAAATTTATGGGTAAAAGTTCTAGTTATTGGCAGTGTTGAGATTGCAACTTTGGAGGATTTTATCTTCCAATTGGTGATGCATGGGTAAATTTGGGCTATATGGGATGCTAGAGGGTATGTTGGTGTAGAGATTTGTCATTTTAGTTTGCCGGAAAACCACCGGAGGTGGCCGGAAAAGTGGCTGGAAGTTGGGTTGAGAGTTATGCAAATTCTGGGTTCTAGGAAAACAATGTTGAGGAGCCAACTATGGGGACTTGTATCTTTTGATCTAGAGGGTTTCTGGGAATTTGGCTACGATGGTTAGCTAGAGGGTGTTTAGAGGAAGAGAAAGGTGGTCTTATTTGGCCGGAAAGACACCGGAGGAGGACGTACGGTCGTCGAGAAGTAAGCTTGAGAGACTGATTTTCTCAGCAGGAAAGCTGCAGAGGCAGGCCCCAAAACGACAGCACCTGCGTGCATTTTGGGAGACAGGCACGCGTGGGCGCGAGGCACGCAAGGGAGCTACGGGCTGGCCAAAACGACGCCGTTTTGGTAAATTGCACTTCTGGTGCCTGGATTTCGGTAAACCCTGTTTCGAACCCCTGAACTTTAAATGTTTTTGCATTTTATTCCAGCAGAATGAATTTTGAGTTATTTTCAATTTAGTCCAGTAGATTTAAATTACAAAAATTGCAATTTGACCCCTGTAGTTGCTATAACATTGCAAAATGGCCCTTCTGGGCAGATTTGGTAATTCTGGACAATTACATTTTGGTCCCTCACTTTTAATTATTTGCACTTTTGACTCGAAAACTTTTATAAATTATGTTTTAGCCCTTCGAGCTTAATTTCGACGTCCTGAATCCGTTTTGACGTCAGAAATTCATTTAGAGATTGTTTTGAGCCTAAACTTAGAAAATTAAATATTTAAATAGAGATTTAAATATTTAATTAAAGATTTTTTATTATGAATTAATTTTAAAGTATTGAAGTGTTTATTTAAAGTTTATAAATGGTTTTAATAATTATAATTATGATTAACTATAATTACTATATGATAAATAGAGATTGTTAATTATTTTTATTATGATATTAAATGATTTTAAAGCAGAGATTTTTAGAGATTGAGTTTTAAATTATAGAAAATTATATGGATTGAAAATAAAACTCAATTAAATCAGAGAATTAAATA
>CANUEY010436175.1:0-14209 GCA_948099555.1 Croton setiger
TAACTTAAGTTAGGGAGGCCCCCACAAGGAAGGCCTTTACATAACTTTAAACCCATAGGCCCATTAAGCCACTAATCAACCCAATAGCCTAATTAAGACTTTATTATTCAAATTACATTAAAAATAAGCCCAAAAACGTGCTACATATGGCAGCCTCAAAGTTGGCCCTCTTCTCCCAGCTTTAGGCCATCTTTTTTGTCCAAGTAAGCTTCCATTGGCCAAGATTCGTTCTTAGCCCCTTCTCCTCTATTTTCCATGACCAATTCAAGTATGGTAACGAATTTGGTTGATTCTTTAAGTTCCTCTTCCACTTGCATACTTGCTTGGTCTTGGATTCTCCTAGAAACCTCTCCTTGTGCATAGGCATTCAACTTGGCTTGGAATTTCTTAGCAATGTTACTTGTGATAGGTCCACTTGCTAACTTTAATGGATCCTTGTTCGTATCACTTGTCTTCGACCAATGAACATGTAACAGTTTATACCCTATATGCGTTATTTAAAATAGTGCTTTTTTTTTGTAACATATAACATATTACGTAATAATTACTATGACCTTTAGAACCAATTATTACAAGTCTTAATCATAACTTACCACTTATGAATCTTTATGCAACAATCACTACTACTATGCTATAAGTTTACATAGTATACAAACACATTGACATAATTACATATTAGAAATTCTATGTGCGATGCAAACAATAACAACCATGCATATGACATGTCATATACTATTCATTATAACTTTTAAACCAATTATTACATGCCTTATTAATAATTTACATATTATATAACATAAATCTATATGAAAAATTAAACAAATGATGCAATAAACAAATGATGCAATGCAATGGAGAGAGATCCTAAGCTTCTACTGATTGACCCGAGCAGGAAGAAGGTAGAACTGATGTTGTCAATTGCCAAACAAAAACCTGAAATTATAGAATTGCAATTTAATGAGTTGCATACTCAGTAAGTATGAACTAAAACAATATAAACAAAATAATATATCACAATTCAAACTCATACACCAAACCTGTCGATGGTAAACTTATTTCATATGATTCCATTTACTCTGCGAGCTATAACCATTAACCACTAATACCAAATAATTTCATAACAATAAATACATATAACAATATACAAATGTTTATGTTGTATAATTCCATGTTCTCTATGACCTGTAACCATTATAAACAATTATACCAAACAATTCTATAATAATATTCATATATAACAATGTGCAAAAGTCTCTATCATATAATTCCATTTAATTTCGTTGTGACCCATTGAGTCAGATACTATTCCGGTAATATCATATAACATATACATATAGCTGGCCAATAACAAAATCCTATATTCATATGACCGGAAATTCATCAGTCTCAAACGTTTCAATCTTATTCTTTCATTATATTTTTTATATTTAATAAGAAGATAATGTTTTTTTAGTATGATTCTTTTAGTTTTTATGTATTTTATTGGATTACGTGATTTAGATTTACTATGAATATGCAAAATAATAAGATTTAACAAGAATAATCAAGAATCATTAAGATTCAATAAGAATAACTAATTTTTCAATGTTTATTGATTGTTATTGAACTCTATGAATATTATTGACAACTTCATCTTCTTCCTCGAATAAACTCTAGCCGCCATAAATGATTTGAAATTTTCAACGATGATGAAACCTAACAAATCATATATCATTGGAAAGTTCTCGATCTGTAGATTTTGAATTGGGCTGCAAATCGGAGATCTATCGCTGGTAAGATGATGATTCGAAACTTCAAAAATTTCAAATTTAAATAGAAATCAAAATCATATTTGACTTTTCTAGACCTTCCAGCCACCTATTGTTAGAGCTCTAATGTCGATGGAGGTTGTCATCACTTGGGTGGTGACTAGTGACGATGGCTGGCTCATTCCGGCATTGTACAATGGTGATCAGCGGTGGTAGAAGACGGTTGGATGGTGTTTTGTTGTTCTATTCTTTTTTTTTTTTCTTTTTTGAAAAAATTAATTTTTTTTTTTTTGTTAGTAAGCGAGCAATTCAGGCTTTTTCATTTTAGTTTTTTCCTAATGTGCTATTTTTTTAATTTTAAAATTTTTATGTCATTTATTTAACTAAACTTTATTTGTCTATTTGACTAAAACTCCCAAAATGCCATGGAATTTCTGTATAGACTTTGTTTGTTCCCTCGAAAGTACATCACTTTTTGTGGACTTTATAGACATTTTGCATATGGTCTATATGTTGATATTTTGTGCTTGTCTTGTAGTTTTGTGGAAGATAAGAGCATTGTGCTACTGCCAAAGTCGTATTGGACTTATGTTGTCTTATGGTGCACGATCAGGTTACCACCAAATTTGAGGTTCTGTCTCAATTGGTGTTGAATAAAACTGCTGATAGACTGACGCTTTTTGATATGGTCATATGTGTATTCATTGGATTGGAGGAGATGCTAATTTGAGGTCTTATCTTCTCACTCGAGACTCCTTGGATAATGCTCGACTTCATTACTGGGGAGGTTCGCATTGTTTAGTAATGGAATTGAGTATTTTACTTTCAAGAAAGAGTAGGCCTTCTATGCTATGTTATTCATTGGAGCAGTTTTTTAAATTTTAAAAATTCCATTTCAATTAATAAAATAAAATAAAACTGCATCGGAGTTACTCACAATAATAATAAAAATCACTTGAAATTTTATTAAGCGGATAATTCTGCTAAGTTTCACATTATAGATTTTATTTTTATTTATTTTTTGGAAGAGAAGCAAGTTATTATTTACAAAAATTTTTGTAAAATAGTGATTTTGGTCAAACTCTATAACCGCTAACTTGAGCTATTTTTGGAATTATTTTTTGTAAACTAAAATAAAAAAGTGGAGTCTACTCTAAGTCTAAAACAAAGGAAATTATTGGAATTTCTGCACACGAACGCACTATCGTAATCTATTTCGTTTGAGACAATCCCAGGTTTCATGTTCAATATTCAATTTTTCATCAAAAATGAAAATATGCGTATATGAAAAATTCAAATGCTTTTTGATGCCTCTAAAGACTAATTCCCAAGGAATTTTGGCACGCTTGAATGATCCAGCAAATATGCTGACATACTCCCTGCCTCTAATAGAGTTGCAGATGGGTGTCATTTTCGTCATTCATTATTTCCTCAAGCGTCTTGTAGCCTCTTCATTTGTATCCTGGATGCTTGTAAGTATTCCTCTTTTTAATTATTCTTATTATTATTTCAGATTTCAATAGCTCTTATGCCATCAAACAGGCTGGTATTATTCTAGGTCCGACTGGTCTCGGACAATACGATGCCATCAGGGAATTGATATTTCCAGCAGACAGCCAGAGTATAATAGGTTCATTAGCATTGTTCGCATTTAGCATGTTCCTGTTTCTTAGTGCAGTGAAGATGGATGTCGGAATGATTCTGATTACAGGTGGAAATGCCTTATCAGTTGCAATTTCATCTGTATTGGTGCCTTTGATATTTGGTATTGCTTACCAGAAATTCAAATGCGAATAAGACTGCCGCGGAGGTTGGACTGCTATGATTATGACATCTCTAACATCTAAAAATCTCCAATTCAGAACTCGACCTCCTGGGACTTTCCTCAGCACTGGTTTCTGACATTTTGGGAATTTTTACTACAATTGCTTTCGATGCTGTTGATTCTATCACACTTCCAACCTTTGTAATCAAGTTTCTACCAATTACAGCCTTCATCTTGGCTCAAGTATTCGTAATCCGCCCTGCAATGTTATGGGTGATTCGACGGACTCCTGAAGGGAAGCCTGTGGATGCAAACTACATCAACATCATTTTGGCAATAACCTTGCTCTGTCAGCTTTATTTCAACTTGTTTGGTTATGTAAGTACTTGGGTCCTTTTATATTTGGATTGGCAGTACCAGCAGGAGCTCCATTAGGATCTACTTTAGCCGAAAAGTTTTCTCCATTTGTTTTGGGAGTCCTTTCTCAAATCTTGGTTACAACATCAATGATGTGGTGTCTAAATTTTCAGAGTTGAGAAATTCATGCTGGTGATGTTCAGACTAATACTGCAAAATTTCTTGCATGTTTGGCGCCAGCATTATTTCCAAAGTACCATTAATTGATTCCATAGCTCTATCTCTGATTATGAGCTACAAGGGAATAGTAGAGCTCTGCAGATGTATTGTTTTTAGAGACTCTCCGGTTACAAGTCAAGAGGTTTTTGCTCTTATAGCCTTATTCGTATTCTGCACTGCAACCATAATCCCAATTCTAGTGAAATGCCTCTACAACCCATCCAGAAAATTTTGTGGCTATAAACCCAGGAACATAATAAACTTGAAGCCCCACTCAGAGCTCCGAATTCTGGCTTGCATTCACAGACCGGATAATGTACTTTGTGTCATAGGACTGCTTAATGCAACAAACCCTTACCAAAGCAAGTCCGGTAGTGTTAATGTGCTTCACCTAGTCAAGCTCATCGGTAGTATAACCCCGGTCCTTATAGCCCACTCAAGCACAAGGCCATTTCTAAATCTTCCTCCAAAACTATAATCCATACATTTAATCAATATGAGCAAAATCATTTGGAAGCTGTTTCTGTCCAAACCTTTACAGCAATATCTTCATCGGAGTTCATGTACGGGGATATTTGCACTCTTGCTCTTGAAAAGCTTACATCTCTCATACTAGTACCACTCCGTGTCAAATGGTCTTTCCATGGTTTTGTTGAATCTGAGGATCCAAGTTTAACAACCCTCAATTTTAAGGTCCTTGATAATGCCCCTGGCTCTGTGGGGATCTTTTTCGACGGAGGACTTGGTCACAAGCCTTCAAGGAGCAGACTCTTCTTTCCACTTGTTTGATATTTATCAGTAGCAATGATGATCGTGAAGCCTTGAGCTTAGTGAAACAAATGGCTAGTATTCATCAACTCACAGTTATTATTTTCATTGCAGATAAGGGTGTTACAAAAGGGATTATGGAACCAGAGGATCAGCTTTTGGATGAAGTGGCATTGGAGGATATTCGGAGATATGCCAATACAAATGAGTCTATAATAATACAAGAAAATGTGGTGAATGGTGGATATCAGACTGAACACTATTCGTTCCCTGATAAATGAATATGATCTTTTTATCATGAGAAGGCGCTACGGCATAGATCCATTCAAACAGATGGTTAATCCGAGTGGAGTAAACTTCCAGAGCTAGGAATGATAGGGGACATTTTTGCCTCTAATGATCTTCCTACGAAAGCTTCTGTTTTGGTTGTTCAACAACAAATGAAAATCAAGCGCTTCAAATAGAAAAAGAATTGCAGAGAAATTGGATTAAATTAATTTTGTAAAGATGAAGCTAGCCGGGTGTACATAATTGCTTCATAACTAAGACCTCCTTTTAAATTTTCTCATGTGGTGGTACTTAAATGAAATCCGAATCAAATATAATAAAGAGGATAGTGAAAGAGAAGCAAAAATATAATAATAATAAATCAATGTTTTTTAATGATTTGCCTTATGCAGAAGTAAAAATCTATTAAACAACTTAGCATGCATCTTCTATCAGCAGCAGAAAAATTACCACAAGAGAAGACAAAGCTTGAATGCCATTGCAACATTCTCCAGAATGCCGAGGGACAAACATAATAATTTTCCACAACTCCACAGGATATGCTCAAACATCCTTCATTTCACAGGGCAGCTATAACTGTAAAGAGAAATATGACTTGATTAGGCAGTTCCATAATCTTATACAGGTTAAAAGGTCAGAATCATGTTGCCCATATCTCCCCAGAAATTATTCTTTCATTCATTAGAAAGAATTAACAATTTACCTGCCATTTCCATCATTTTAATTTACTAGTTCCAAAGTTCTTTGAAGCTAGAGGTTAGACATCATATCATAGTTTTATATGTATCCAAAGGACTAGAAACTTGACGGGCATATAGTTAAAAGATGCTTAAAGAAAAGACAGTCGGCAACAGCATACCAAAAAGGCAACGGAACGATAAAAGATACATGAAAGAACAGCATTAACTGGGACCTGAATATAAGAGAAGAATGTTCAAAGATAAACCCCCACCTGGGCATCCCCCTAAAAGGAAGCTAAGGTAACAAATATTCTTAATTGATTATACAAGGACACCTGCTCCAACCAAAAATCAAACGGAAGTGATTTGTTTTTTGAGATACTGATTCTTGTCAGAAATTGCAATGTTTCTAATGTGCAAAAACAAATGGGACTGGTTCATCCTGGATTTGTCGAAAAGGCCATCGTACCTGAAATCCAATGACTATAGTAATATTAACCAAACTCTGTAAGCAATTCACATGAAATTCCAAGCATGCACTTCAATCTAATGCCATAAGCATTCAGAGCACAGAAAGTGGCAGAAATGGCAGCTGAAGTCTCCACTTAGTCGGCTAGAAAGTAAGTCACCTACACGTCCGAATTATACATGATTAAAAGTAGCCCTTTACTAAAAGAAACAAATTATAAAGAATCCATGTTGAGAAAGAAACATGGGAGGAATGTACCCAGAAACAAGCAGAAAAATCAAAGTATCTCCACTCTCCAGTTACAGCTTGATCACCAAAAACAGTTTCATGACTCATCAAGACTCAGGTTCTTGCACTGCAAAACACATATCTCTAGCATTAAGTTTCTAGATCAACTTGACATGACAAACTATACCCTGATCAGTTTATTACCAATTGAAAGAAAAGAATGGCACGTTCTTAGAATTATTTATTTGGCAAACATTACCATCATCAAGAAAAATCGACACAGAAATCTGCATTATAAATTCAACAGAGGAATGGACAACCACCATGCCCAAATTTCAAAATCCAGAACACTTTACAATGTCAGAGTTTCTTCGTGGAGACTACTTCCCTTTGAAATGACCTGCAATGTCGTTCCCTTCATGATCCAAGCAGTCATTTCTGGCTGATGTTCAAGAGCGTTCAGAGGAAGATGACTCCCATTCTCGAGTTGAACACCGTATACAAATGGGAATCTTAGTGTAAGGAAACTTTCTGGTGGAAGGACCACTTGACATCCAAGACTGAACTGTAACTTCTGTTCACAGTCAGCAACTGATGGCGGCAACTGTGATGCCTTTTGAGAAAAAGATTGCTAAAATATTAGGAAACTTGAAGTAAAAAAAAAAAAAAAACTAACCAGTATCTATTAAGAAAAAGAATAAATTCCAAAGTAATAATTCAGAAGGAAAATATTGCCAAGCAAAGACAAGAATATACATGATCAAAAGAATGAAATCTTAACTATTATATTATTCAGTGATTTATTCACTGGCAAAACCATAAACAGAGTATGTCCATGAAGAAATCTACAGATGACATCTATAATGGTTTTTAATATTAACAGTAATGTAACATGCACAATCATAATAATGAATCACCAAAACAAATGAAAGCGACTTGAAGCATTCACATGCAAACCAAAGGTTTCTACATTTGCAGTTCTACAGGTATAAAAACATAATGTTATCTTACTCATTTATTGCAGCTGCAAGAAAGCAATACGTACCTCAAATTGTACAATAGGGCATGTTGCTAATACAACTGGAAATGGAGGCGTGACCTACAATTAGAATCCAAATATTAGGCATTGGAAGATTCAAGACATTTTACAACTTGCCACCACAACAAAAGAAAGAGGAAGAAGTATCTTCCACTTCCCATCACTTGAACCAATTAGAATCCATATTACTCAAAATGATATAAAATTTTTCATGGCTTCTCACTAAAGCCATAAAAATTGGATTATGCAGTTTACTTTATGAAAAATTTCAAACTATTTTGGCTGAAAGATAATAATGTTAAGGATTCCTGCTAGTTTACCAACTGTTTTAACCTGTCAAGCACCAAAAGACAGTGAACCACTTGAACCATTCTAGCAGGGTCCTTGTGGGTGCTACAAGAACATAGAATTTCAGCTTATACAATCCAAGAAATCCATCCCTCAAATTTTTGGCATCTATTAAATACATGTGACATAGATCATTTTTATTAAGCATCTAATACTTCGCCATTAGAAACAATATGAAGCACCAATTTATTTAAGCATCTCTATGCAACAAGTTAAATATTTTCAGCAGACCAGCACTCATTAAATACTTTCTGCCCCACATCCACCCTTATTTCAAATTAATAAGATTAAACAAGCAAGAAAAAAGAACAACACTTCAATTTCATTCATGGTGTAGTTAAAATGAAAAATATCATCACCTGAGGCAGAAACCACTTTCAAGGTACAGATACAAAACAACTAAATCAAAAGCATAATTCAGTAATTTAAGGAAATTGAATAAAATATATAGCATTGCATACCAAAAAAATCCTTTGTAACTGTGATATTGTACCAGCAAACTTAATCTTCTGTAGATCCTTATTTTTGGAAAGCTTGCAGTATGGACAGCTCATGTATATCGGTAAATTTCTATTCAACATGGAGAAAGCATCTCCACCATCGTCAAGGCTGACGGAATGAAAGTTTGCTTCAAGATTTTTAACATCATCGAGGTATGTTGTTGCTTCATTGGTAGATGTTTGATTCTGCTCCTTCACTGCCCTGGAGAATGGTATTGACCGACCAACATGTACACCACCATTCACCCTTATTTCCTTTGATTTATCCACATTTCGACCCTTACTTGCAGCAGCAACATTTGTTCCCTTTGAGTTCCTATGTATTCGGCCGCGTACACCATTCTTACCCAAGTTTGAAGTGTTTTCCAGATTACGGTCCAAAGTTTCTGCAGAAAGGACTTGAGAATCTTTAGGAATAAAATATGCAGATCCAAGTTCATTGAGGTGCTCCGGATTTAATAAGAAACGGTGACCATGTGGGCACTCATGCTCAAAACCAACATAAACTATAACATGTTTCCTATTAGGATTCAGCTTAACCAACGCACCACCATTATTGCTCATAGGCACTACATTGCTCCTAATTGGCACATAAGGGTCACTATGCACACCAACAGTAACACCAGTAGACATTCCATTCAAGCTTTCATGAACAAATATGGTATCCTCAGATTTTTTAAATCTTTGATCAACATTCAAAATATATTCTGTTTTCCTATGCCTTGCCATATTTTGTTTGAAACCTCTATCTGGCCCTGACAAATGCTGTTTTTTCTGCTGGAGAGGAGGGAATCCGGAATCAGTAGTTGATGATCCAGCAACAACCTCCGAAAAAGGTTTTCTCATTGTAAAATTTGGCATCCCTCTACCAAAACTTTCTTTTTTATCCTCAATCTTGCTGTATTCTGAAATTTTCCTTTGACTTTGAACCCTAGACTGTGTGTCCCCTGAGTGTTTATTTCTATCTATCTCAGCATCAACCTCAACCTGACATTCTGTATCTTGCCTTACAGAATCTTGTCTTGTAGTTTTGGCAGGAAAACCATTTGAGTTCACTGGTTTCTCCAAAACTATTGTCCATTTCAAGAGAAACTTCTCTGATGCTGAGAATCCACTCTGTAATAAGCCTCTAGAAGGCTCATAATACCTCTCCCCACCAACACGAATCAAACTCCAAGAGCTTGAATTAACAGGTCCTGCATTGCTTCTCTCAGGTAATTGGATTGCAGGAAGCAATTTGTCACAGTCTTGAAAGCAATGGGAAGCAACATTTGCTTCTTCAAAGTCAAAAGGGTCTGGTCGTAGCTGACGTGTACGACCACAAGCACAAGCATGAAGGAAAAAATATCCACTTGAATGTGGCTTCATAGCATCTCCTATGATTGACTTTGATATGCAACTACTGATATCATGTCTCTGGTGCATACATGGTTTTCCTGTCAAACTAACTGCATCACATAGTTGTCTACCAGCTCTCCAAATGGATGTGCATTCATCCTCCAGCTTTTTCGCAAAATGAGGGACTGCAGAACCCCTGACCATTGAGTGGAAAGCACCTAAAGCCTTTTCCAAATGAACCTCGTGCTCTGATGTGGGATAGCAAGTAGGTAAGTCCTTCAAATAAACATCCTTGGCAGTTGAAAGGGTCTTTTCACACCATAACATTGAAAACTGTGTGTTAAACCCTCCACCAATATCCAACAAAGAAACTGCAATATCTAAAGGTTCTTTGCCTCTTGGAGCAAACCCTTCAGCTTGGGTTGGACCAGAGTTTCGCTGGCGAGATTTTCTTTTACCAGCTTCTGTTTCATCTATACAGCCACGTTTTGCAGAGAGAATTCCATGTAGAATGTCTTGGCTAGATGACAACCATGTTTCCAAACTCGGAAGTTCAGGAGTGGTGAATGTCTTTCCAGATGCAGCTGAGGCAGCAGCAGCAGCAGCAGCGACAGCAACCATACCTACACCAGCTGCTGGACCACTACTAGTGCCGATGACCAACCCACCTTTACCTCTTAGAATATCAGACTGCCTATAAATGAACTCCGTTATGGATAAAATATCTTCCTTGTTTGCATTCTCACCATGACTTTCCAGAAGAGAATCTGAGGTTGCTTTTCCACTCACAACATCTTCCAAAAGGTCAGTAGTAAACTCTAGTGATTGGCCTTTCTGATTCATTAATCTGTCAAGCAGTACAACTGCCCTTGATGAGTCAAGTGAAAACAAAGGAGTAGAACTTGAAGCACCTCCACTTCTAGAGCCAGCATGACCACTTTCAGAACCTGAAAGTGTCCGGCACTTCTTAATAAGAAAACGGATCTGTGCTTCAAGAGATGACTGCAGTTTCTTCCTGAAACCACCTTCAGATTTACTAGCAGGACGAGCTAGCACAACAACTGAACCAGAGCTCTTAATAGGTAAGTTTGACTTAGATACATTAGTTGAACTAGATAACTGATTAAGTGACGAGACATCTCTTGCTTCCTCAGTGTTGGAATTAGGATCCGGTACATCAGAGAAATCATCAACAAAGACAAAGAGTATGACTGGTGTACAATGTCCAGGAAACAATGACATGTAGGAACCTAAACCAGACATGAGAGAGATACCTGAAGCATTACGGCTCATGATGCCACCAGTTCTCCCTGAAGAGGAATTGGTAGAAGGGGTTGTTCTAGAAGAGGATGAAGAAGAATGAGATCTAGATGACAATGGTGGAGCAAACCTGGATCTTAGATATGGAGCCAACACATGCTTGGATGCTTGTAACACCCTAAACTTTTTCAAAATACGAGGGTCAAAGCGTGATTTCTCTTGAATATATATAATCACATGGCAAACCTGCATTGCTAATTGATCCATTTATTAGATATACATATTATAACCCAACATTCTGAAACTTCCATTAAAACCTAAATCAAAACCTTCAAGTTCAAAAATACATTATTCAAGAATTTCTATATTTTTGCAATATTCTGGTGAATCCCTTTTTTTATTAGATAAGATGTAAGCTAAACAGAAGAAGATACTGCTGCAACATTAAGCGGAACATGCCCATCGCCTAATTAAAAAGAAAAAAAAAATGCAAACTATATGCATACAATCTAACCCTTATTTTCCAAATCATTACCAAATAAAAAATAAATAAAAAAACCCAATATCAACAAAGAAATAGAAATAGCTTAAGCAATGAGTTGTAAACAGAACAAAATCATTTGCCTTATTTTTTTTTTGAAACAAAAATTAATGAGCACAACTGAGACAGGAACTTACAGAGAACATGAAAAGTAGCCCCTGAAGCTCCTCAAACTCCTGCTCTTCTAAAACAGAGTCGAGAGAATCTGAAGACCCATGAACAGCTGGGCACAAGGTGGAACAAAACTGCAAGAACAGAGTCCCTTTATCTTCTTCATGGTAATAACTGATTCTCCTCGAGTTGAACCAATCCTTCACTTCCTCTTTATCAATAAACAGTAATTTGTCGACGTTACCCGAACCAAAAGCATTGGAGTCAAGGACACGGTTAATGAGCTGAGAACAACAGTCGGGGCTCCTGGAAATAAAACCAACAACTACTACGCCTTCTGGAGGGCGAGGCTGTGATTGAGAAGGTGGCTGAGTATCTGGAGTGGAGGTATGTACGGGTTTAGGAGCAGGTGGGCGCGTCAGCACCCGCATAGATGATGGGTTGGGGTTCGTCGATTCCATGGAGAATCAGGAAAGGAGGGTAATAGATTGTTAGTAGAGAAATTTCATTCAAGTTTGGGGTGTTTAATCAAGTATTTTGCATCATTTGCCTCTAGAATCGGTTTATATACCACATTCCATGATTTTGGTAAAGATTTATATTTTTCAGTTTCTCCTTTCAAGAAAAGAAAAATGGCCAAATTTATAACTGCTCCATTTGTAAAAATTCTCTTATGCTACCTTAACTTTTTTGTGAGCAAACTATTAAATAAACACCATGAAATTCTAAGGATGATTTCCAAAGGGGCGGTTAAAATTTTAAAACTAGACAGAAAATTAGCCTAAATTTTAATTGTGAACATTGGAAGGGAAATTATCAGTTCGCATAATAGGTATATGAACTGCCCGAAAAACGCGGCAAAATTTTGAAAAAGATAACACGTGTCAACTATGCAGAAAGCGCAGAAAAATGTACAGAAAACTAATTCTCATACTCAGTATGCGAACATTTTTTTTTTAATAAATACAGCTGTAGACAGCCTGATTTTCGGAAACCGGTCGGACCGCCGACGGTCGGTTTTCCTTTTTTGATCAAAAGGGTTTTTCTCGGGTTTCAGATTCTTTTTCGAAAAGCTCGTTCGGTTCGGTTTGGAAACCGAAAACGGGTTTCATTTTAAAAAAAAAAACCCGGTTTATTTGCCGAAACTAGTCGGTCTTAGAAATTGATTTTGAGTCGCCACCCATATCGGGAACCGGTTTTTAAGAAAACCAAAAAGATTGACTCCGTTTTAAAATGTTGGATAAGGCACAAAAATCCGAACCAAAAGATTTTGGGTAAGCGGGTAGGGTACGTTAGCCAAAATTATAATTTCGACTAACGCCCGGTTTAAACCGGCCTCTAAAAACCAAATTTGACTTTCCGAAATTAAAGTTAAGACTTGTTTATTTTTGAAAAGCCGCTATCGATGTTCCTAATCGATGGTTAAAGTCGTTTGTAAAAATCACATAACAGAAAGCGATAGAGTGCTGAATTTAAATTGCAGAAATTAAACAGCCCTTATTCTAAAATATTCTTTCTCCGATTTTTCGGAGAAAATAATTACAAATTGATCTCCTAAAATACATTCTACCCGATTATTCCCCGAAATTAAACCCGGCACCCAAAATAAACAATTAAGAGCAATTATCTGAAAAATCACGATTAAGTCCTCGAACTTAACGAAAATTGCAAAAAGGCCCTCGGAAGGGAAAATTATCATTTTAGGCACATAAGACGTTTAAAGGACCCAAAATAACACTTAAAACATATTAAACATACTATTTAAACATGTAAAAACAGAACATGGAAAATTTGCACATTAGTCCTCGGACTTTATGAAAATTACGGAAATGCCCCCGGAGGGAGAATTGCCTTTCGGCGCATACGACATCAAAGATTGACAAAGCCACATTGGAAACGTAGAAAGCATATCAATTTGAAAATAAAATGCAAAATATGCAAAATTACATTTTGGCCCCATATTTTGCGAAATTACAAAATGGCCCCTGAAAAGTTATTTTTATTACAAAACCAGCCCAAAAACAGTTTGTAAACATTCTAGCATGCCAGATTATCAATTTAGTTCAAAAAGGGAAAATTACTATTTTAGTCCTCAGATTTTGTAAAATTACGTTTTTGCCTCTTTTTGCAATTTTCACTCAAGCATCCCCACATTCATGTACAACTCATCAAGCATTTAACAAATTCAACATTTGATATTTATTTTCACAAAAATACAGTTTGATGCCTATATTTTGTAAAAATTACCAAACTGCCCCTGTCGTATATAACACACCAAAGTGACCAAAATCAGCCAGGCAGTCATTATGCTACTTCCCACTTGATGTTAACAGCCCTGACTTACAATATATAAACACATGACAACTTCAACATATATAACCAATAAAAAGGGCTAAGATGCTCGCTCCTAAAACATTAGCATGCAATTTGATAAGCATACATCATCAACACAGGGATATGGATGGAGACAGATTGAAATGCAAGTGAAATATGCCATGAAACCAGTAGCAACAGACTGGGTTGATCCAGGTTATGCACACTCATTATATA
>CANUEY010436182.1:0-11448 GCA_948099555.1 Croton setiger
TACTAGGATTGCGAGCCAGCCTGCTAGATTGATGGTGTCGTTCTTGTGCGGCATCTCTATGCACTTCCTCAATTTTTTTTGGTCCTTCAACCTTCCTCCTCTGCTGCCATTTGTTCTTTCTCAAATCAATAGCATCCTTTAACATGAACCTGACCCTAGAAGATAGCTTCATATTGTTCGATAATTTTGCCATTCTATCAAAATAAGCATCCATATAGTCCTTGGCCTTGGGATGGTCAATCATCTCTCCGATTGTACTCATCAATTTGCACAAAGCCTCGACATCTTCCTCATCAGGATTCTGATGTTGTCCCAAGAGCTTCTTGATACATTCATGCATAATTCGCTCCGTCAACATTTTCTTCTTATACAACTCCCCAATCAATCTTATGTTCCCAAGCATTCGTCTTCGTGCCTTTACTCTTTTCTCTTCTCTTTCCTCATTAGTCTGTTTAGTAGCACCCTCCTCATCAGCCTTATTAGCTTCTTCTTGTTCTCTCTCCCCTCTCTCAAACTCCTCCTGGCACTTGTTCAGAAGTAGCCTCTTGAAAGTTATCTTTTCATTATCTTGAGTAAAATCAGGCAACTCACCAGCCAAATGATAGCAGAAGTTTGCATACATTTCACAGAATGTGGGCTCCATTAAAGCTTTGTCAAAGATCTGAGAAATGACACCCGTAAGTGTGGTAGCGTTGTCAATGTTCACAGCTTTTACCTGCTCAAAAAGTTTATCAAAATTTTGAGGAGTTAACTTGTTCAAGATAGCTTTCAACTGTCTTTGCTTGGCCTCCTCCTCATCTGCCACTTTACCCACTTCATACTTTCTGTCAGCCTTGTGCATCATCTGCAATGGAGTATGAGGAGAAGGAATCAATCCCTTTTGCTGGAAATTTGTAGCACGCTGCCAACGCTCAGCATCCGGGCTATTTCTTTGCATACCACTCTGAGAACCCATCGGTTGCAGGGGCAAGATACCTCCTGCATATTGTGCAGGAGAGGGTGTTCGTGGATTCCTAAGAACACCAAAATTTCCTCCTTGGCCAGGTCGAAAACCAGCATTAGACCCAAAGCCAACATCTACTCGTAAATCTCTCCCCATGCCAAAGGGGCCAGGTAATTTACTCCATCGGTCATCATCAACCATACTGTTCCCTCGACGGTCAACTCGAGATCCACTGTTTGATCTATCCGTTACCCTTCCCGGACTAGGGTATGAATCCCGGTCAACAAACTGAGAAACAGTAACACCCATCAAAGCCTCTGCAATATCAGCTGTAATTTCAAAACTTTCTGGAAGATCAGTACACTGTTCTGAAAACTTCAAAAGAAAATCCCTAGAATACTTTTTTGCAGTATTTGGATTTATAATTTTCTGATGTTGTACCAATCCACCCAAAGCCTGCACTCCATTATCCATGGTTTCTAGTTTTGGTGCTGAGATGTCAGCAGCATCTTCCCAATCATCTGGCTCAGCTTTATTTTGGACACCTTTCTCATTAGTCAAGGAGTCCACCTGAACACTGTCAACAGGCACCTGCTTCAGATTGGTGTCAGTAGAGATACTCTCCCTTACTTCTGAAGAAACAGCACTTTCTTTCTTTTCTTCTGGACCTTTATATGCCATATAAAGGTCCGAAGTTGTCCCAGCAGCATCTGCTTTCTGAAGAATTTCTTTTCTCTTTTTCTTCAGTCTGCCAGTGGTACTCTTAGATCTGATCAGTTCAACAACTTTTTCTTTGGAACTAGGTGCTGCAACTGAGACAGCACTATTATCAACTTCCCCTTCACATCTTGAGGTTGTGTCAAAAAGATCAGATGTTGGAATAGGAACACACTGCTGGTCGGATGCACAGGATTTTGCAACAGAAACTTCTTTATCACTCATGTTATCACTTTTGCTAGAAGATGCATCCAGGGTCAGATTGTCATCAATGCAAGCCTTACCACCATCTGCAGATTCAATATTTCGGGAAGCAGAAACATCCACATTATCAGGTATCAAGTTGTTATCTGTGTAGCCAGTCAAAGGCTCATCATGACTTTCCGTCATGGTTTCCACGGCTGAAGCCTCATTGCCAAATGCTTCACCTGTCAAACCAGGTTCAGATCTACGTTGATTGATAAGATCTACAGATTTTGAAGCGGAGGACTCCAAGGAAATCTCTGGATTTCTATCATTTGGCTTTGAACTTTCAGGGATTCCCTTTTCTCCATTCCCTTCAATTCCTGGAGTTTGACATCTACTCTGTTCATGGGGGGAAGTTTTATCTTCTGTAGCTTGATCACCATCATTTACAGCATTAACAGTGCCTCCAACACCAGAAATTTCTGAAGGACCACCAACAAATTCTCCAGAATCAACAATCTTGGCTTCAGAAGCACCCAAATTAGCACTATTTAATACTGGGATTGATTCCTGGATTGACTCTGTCAAACCTTCATTGATTACTAATGATGAATTAAAAGTTGTTTTATTTTCCACGGTATCAGATACCCCACTGTTGGAATTAGATTGTCCACCAATCTGTAAAAGACAAATTCAAACTAATAAAACAGCCCTGAATAAAAAATTGCACAATGAGAAGAAAAAAATACTTCCACAGGTACCTGATGCTGGGACTGGACATATCCTTTTTTGCCGGCCTTCTTCTGGTTATCTTTCATAGAGTTTTCCCTGCTCAGAGTTTCCTTTCTTTTGCCTTCAGTGTTGCTCCAAGAAACCATTGATTCCTCAGATTGTGTAGGTGCACTGTGTGAAGAATTAGACGATGCACTATCAACAGCAAAAGATGCAGCTTGCCTAGTTGCGATTGGCAATTTCTTAGATGCTGAAGGTTCACTAGTTTTTGAATGCTGTAAAGAACTTTCTGGAGCATTCTCTGAATCCTTCTGCAAATTAGATGAATCTACCTCTACAGAGGGCCTTGAAGGTCTTCCAGAACCACCTTTATCAACAGTAGTAGATGAGCTACTTGATGAAAGTGACTCTACAACCTTCTCTTCAACAGTACCAGCTGCTGGTTTCACTTTAACCTGCACCATGCCTGCAGAAGCAGATGAGACTATATTATGTACATCCCGAGCATGTTCTGCATTTAATGATTCTGCCACACCATGAACTGATGCCCCAGACTTGCTACCTGGCAGAGAATTGTGGACAGATGGATTAACAAATGATATAGTTGGAGGACCTTGACTAACAGGATAGTTAAATCTAGGAGGCTGAGAATTAGGTGCCATTTGGCCACTTGTCAATGGAAGAGAACTTGGAGATTGAAAAAAGAGATTGTTGGGATTGTATGAATTGGGGTAATAATTGATTGGATGCGTATGCGCAAATGACGGGATAGGTTGGGATTGAGGTGGCATGTTAGCATGGGATCTAAGGCTAGACGATCCACTATCTGCATATGTATCTGTACGCTTATCGAGCCTCAACTCTTCATGCGTCCTTGGATCAGTAATCTTGACAGTTGTCTTACGAGGACCGCCGAATTTCCCTCCCTGTTGTTGAGGATACTGTGAGGTCATTCCAATTCCCAAGTTCCCCAACTGAGGCTGCATTTGTGGGCCCATTTGAGGAGTAAAACTCAAACCCTGACCCTGATGCATGATTCCCTGAGGCTGCATCAGATGGGGTTGCAGACCTTGAACAAACATTGGCTGTTGAACTTGAGGGGCATTTCCCATAGGCAATGCTGCCATAGGCATTGGCACCTGAAGTGAAGATGGTGTCACACCCTGAGACTGAATTGGTGGATTTGGACCACCAAACTGCACAGACACTGGAGGCTGATGAAATGGCATTTGCATGGAGGACATAGGGTGGGGTAGAACGGAAGGCTTTTGCGTCTGACTCACATGTGGTGTGGTTGAGGCTTGAATATCCTTCTTTGGTTTTGGCACTTGATGAGCCTCAGCTGCACTAGACTGGTCGACAGCACCTACATCCTTCCTTGGCAATTGCTGTTTAGGAGCAGGTGTTGGCAGAGGCGGCACAGATCTAAATGCATCATGACGCGCCTGCAATTTAAAAATAAACAGCGAAAACTCAATATATTTTTTATAAAAAAAAAGAAGCAAATCATCCATACGATGTCAACAGCTTCCAGCTTCGTGATTTAATAAACAGCAATTGTCAAAAAGCATATGTCAAATATAGACACACTAACATATGACAAGTTCAAAATCCACTTCCTAAAGAATAATACCTTCTATTATACTACAAAGCAAGACATGAAAGTAAGAGATAAACCTGGTCACGTTTCTGCTCATCCAAATTGGGAGGAGCTGAGCTTGTTCGGGCTGGAATCTACAAAGCCGACACTATTGTCACTGAAATATAGAACCTAAGGAAAATTGCATTCAAAGAATAAGGGAGAAAAAGATTAAAATTACCTGCATCCCATTCATGAAACCAGGACTTATGGACCCAAATTGAAATGGGAATGCTTTAGATGCATCTCCAGTGGCTATGCCAAAAAAAAAAAAAATTGTAAATGATCAACAACTTAAAATGCCAATCAGGCACTAGAAAATTGTTAAAAACACCAAACCATAAAACTAAAAGACTAAACATTTTGAATATGCACCCCAAGGGTAACTTACCTTTAGCAGGTGTCATTGGTGCAGCCTCAGAACTCATGGAGGATGACATAGAAGTTGGTGCCTTTGGAACAGCACGGCTGTTCCTCTGAACAGCTGGCGTTTCGTTTGACTTGACAGTACCAATTGAAGCAGGAGCATCTGATGCTCCTATCACAGAATTGACAGGGAATTGCCACAGTCAAAAACAAACTTGCTAGTGCAAAACCGTCATATTTCTTCTTGAAAAACACAAACAATTCCACACAAATTATAGAACAAATAATGGAAAACGAACTTTAACCCAAAACATACCTTGTAATGGAGACTGTACGTGCGCACCATTCTGTACATTACGTGTCGCAGAATCCGAAGAATTCACAGCTGATACGTTTATCCTAGACTGCCCTCCTTGAGCATTATTAGACTTCTTAAAACTACCATCAAAATTATAAAATAAAAAACAAGGCATGGAAGTGTAGAACAAACAGAAACCCTAAAATTATTACTAAAAAGAAAGACAGCCGAAGTTAGAAACCCTAAAATACCTGCGATTGGAAGAAATGGTGGAAGAAGAAGACGGTGAAGGGGCGGGCCCGCCGCCCTTACCGTAAGCACCGGAGGAGCTCCGCTGCTGATTTGAGCCTGCGGATCGTCCCGATTTCCGATACTGTGCGTCGCTCTTATCGGACCTTGATTGATTGAAGGACATATATTCCAACGCTATAATCCCCGGACGGAAGTTTCGGTTCAGTTTAATCTGCAAACGAAAACAAAAAACAGATCCATTATATATCAAAATCACAAGCAATCGCACCGAACATAAAAACCGTAATCAGAAAACAAAATGTTCGATCAAACTTTGATAAATTAGCAGGAGAGGTTGAGGTACCTGCGTACTGAAGAGTGGAAAGAAATGAAATTAGGGTTTTAATGGACGGTCGTGACCATATTCAGAAGAGAGATAGGAAGAATAGAAAAAATTAAAAAAGAAAAAAAAGGAAAGAGGGAGAGGGAGGGGGGGAGAGAAGCAACAAAATGGAAGAGGTTTTTTTTTTCTTTGGTAAGAGAGAGTTAATTTTAGAGAGAGAAGGGTAACAAACTGAGTAGCGGAAGGTGGGTCAAAAGGTAGGTTTTTTAGGGGATCGAAATCGTATACGTTGCGGTTTCCGAGTACTATTCGGACTTTCGCTTCTCTCTTTTTACCTTCTCAGTCTCCTTTCCCTTTTTATTTACTTCTATTTACTACTATCTAATATTTATTATTTACGCCTTTCTCTCAAAAAAATATTTAATTATTTACATCTAGTTTTCTTTACCTTTTCATTTCACTGTGCTGTCACTCACCAACTTACTCATGTGATGTGTCTTCACGCGCCGCCTCAACTACCTCGACAGCCACCATCTGTGATAATAACTGCCGTGGCTTTTTTTTTTTTTTTCTGAAAGAGGAACTGCTGTGGCTTTCAATTTGTAATTTCATTGAAAAAAAATTAACTTATATTGTGACGTTGAGTAAAGATTATGAGTAAGTGCTGTAAACAAATTAAACAGTTTGAGACAATATTGAATGCTTAGAAAATGTTCGATTCGGTTTGAGTTCGATTTTTAAACGAAACACTAACAACTAAACTTTAAAGAATTAACTTATTATAAAACGATATTTTAACCTCTAAAAATTACATAAAACGCTACATCGCCGAAAATTATAAAAAAAAATTATTTAGCGATTTAACTCAAATTACTAACCATTACCTTAATCAATATTAAGTACAATCATAAAAATGAATTACCTCGCAACATTTATGTATAATCATATTACTTTAATTAAACTTAATTAAAAGCATTTAGTAAAGTCTTTTAACTACTCGTGTTATAATAGATACTCATAAAAAAATATTCACCTTCCAAGAATAATCTAACACATTTAGAAAACTAGTCTTTAACTACTTGTGTTATACATAGATACTCATAAAAAAAATATTCACCTTCTAAGAATAATCTAACACATTGCTAACGCTTGCGACAAAGTGAAAATAGGTTTTGATTCTATTTTCAATTACGGCTCCAATTCTGAATTTTAAATTTTCTTTTTAAAAAAGTGAAAATAGTCTGTCTTAAAAAAATTATTTGAGTCACTATATTTTAAGAATCATTTTTAGTTTTTAAGAAAACTAATTCAATTTTAATAAAAGTTTGACTCAATTTTTTAATATAAGAAAGACAAGATCTAGAAACAAATTATTTAGTTAAGAGGGTTAGGTAATTAAGCCGAAATTTCATTTCAGATGACGTCCGGATTTACCGGCCTCTAAAACTGTTTTCGCCTTCCAAAACATAAGTTAATTTTTTTATTGAAAAGTCATTGCATAGTGATATTCCTATTTCGGTTATTTAAAGTCGTTTACGCAAACACGTAACAGAGAGCAGTAAAGTGCGAAAAATAAATTCTGAAATTTAAACATCCACTCTTTAGATTTGAAAATAATTACAATAGGTCATAAAATAATACATTCTACCATTTTAATTTCCAAATTATTAAATAAATGCTGAAATACCTCACAAATATATACAATAACATATTTAAAACAAATATATAAAATTACAGAAAGGTCCATAATTTTTGGACAATTTCTAAATCAATTCCTAAAACATGCCATATTTTCTAAAATAGTCCATACACCTTACAAAATAACTCTAAACATTCAAAATTACTAAAACAAGGCAACAAATTACCTTTAGATACCTATAACATGCCAACATTACAAAACCACACTCTAAAACATACTAAAATTCAGAATTGGTCCCTAAACATGCTTTGACCATAAGTTAGCCCTAAACATACAACAATTTATCGTTCTCATGGAAAAAAAATTACCAAAACAGGTCACATAATATAAGAAATTATTAAAAATGCCCCCTATTCATGTCATACTACCCAAATAGTCTCTTAAAACCAAAAACAGGCCAGCAATATGCCAAATTCCCAAACCATCTTATTAATGAAATTTGCACAAACAATCCCTAAATACATAAATAATGCGCAAACAATCCCTAAAATCATTCATATTTTCACAAAACAGCTTCTAATACACAAACCATCATCAACAATCTCATAAATGGTTAAAACAGTTTACTAATTTGAGACAAATAAAAAATAGCATGATTAAGTGTGTGAGTCTAAACTATGATTTTTTTAGATTCTTAGGAAACACAACTATTAGTATTAAGATTAAAATAATGCAAACAAAAATGACATGGGTACTTGTATTCCACATCAACACATAGAGACTGAAGCATGCAAGGTGAATCAAAGCAGATTTAGGACAGAATTTCTGGGTTCAGAAGCTTAAACTAGAAGATGATGAAATAATTGTCCTCAAGACACATCAAAATTAGGCTGAAACCCATAACAACCATTCATTTTTTACCTAGGCAGAACTAGAAACAAAGAAACAGATTCAGGCAGAAACAAAAAGAAGCAATTGGAGACCCACAAAGTAAACGAAAGCAACAAATTAATTGGCAATCAACAAAGGCAGAGAAAGGAGTGAAACCTAGCTAACATAACCATCCTCTCTCTGTTCAAAACAATGAAACAACGCAAATGTCTCAAACACGCTCTCAAAATTGACTTCATTTGGCCATTTTGGTTCACAAAACAGGGACCTAAAGCATGCCTTTGGCACATAAAAACTATCACCAACAACTCTATAATCAGTTAAAATAGTTTTATACAGGGACTACATGCATTAAGATTCAAATTTGGAAATTCGAACGGGTCAACATCAATAATGTGAAAATGCAATCTTGGACTGTCTTAAAACCAACTTTCTGAAACCAGAAGACAACAAGGGTTTGTGGGCTAACTGCCTAAATAAGAGAGTGACCCATTATAGCAAATCAAAACAGAAACAATACCACAAGAAAAATACAGAAACAGCAACTACCAAGATACGCATGCAAGTTGGACCTAAATTAGAAACAAAGGTCAATAGAGACATAAACTACATAACAAAGGTTTCTCTAGCACGCATCATTCTCATTTAAGATTTGGGCCTTAAATTGACTAACCAAAAGACAGTAAAGTAACCATAGGCAAAGACACATAAACAATACTTACAATAGTAACATACAACTTAATGACGTAACCTAGTCAACTAGAAAACAGAACAGGAACAACAAACATACACTGGACATGAGTACCAATGGAGACAACTTAATCAATAGTAGATTCTAGCCTAAAAAGACAACAACAAAATACATTTCTAGCTTTGATAAACAACACCTAATAAGGCAGCATTAATCTAATTACATCCAAGCTTATCCTTCATGCAGGAATATTCATTAGGAACTACACTCAAACCAAAGCAGAAATAAGGAAATAAAAGCATCCAGCAGCAATATTATTCATAGCAGAATCTACAGAAAAACAATAGTAGCTTGGATTGGACAAATGCATTGAACAAGTTCTCACCCTAATCCTTTTAAGGATAGAAACTTGAAGCAATTTTTTTTTTTTTGAAATAGGAAGATGCATGGAAAGGTTATCCAATCTATACATGTGGTTAAAGTAAAAAAGGTCCAAACCAAATTTGTTGAAAAGCTCAACATTCAAAGAAAAAAGCAACTAGTCTTTTTCCTTCTTTAACTTTAAACCTTAAACCCTAAAACGCTAAACCGTAAATCCCAAAACCTAAACCCCAAAACCCTAAACCCTGATGTTGACGCTCAATTTTCGCCCAAAGTGTTTCTCGAAATTAAAAAAAAAAAGAAGAAAAATACCCAACTCAAAAGTCTTCCAAGCTCTAAATTTCGAATATGCCAATTTCAATAATTTTGTGTCAAAATATCCCAAAACTCTCATTCCTCTTTAAGTTTTTTGGCCTAAAAAAAATATAGTAATTAAATATGCGTGTTTATTTTCATTAGGTTAATTAATTTTTGTTTTAATTGAGTGAATATTTTTATATTTATTGATTTTAATTTTTAATTAAAAAATTTATTTTAATTTGTGTATATATTTTGATTTTATTTAAAAGGATAGAAAATTTAAAAAAATGGTTTATTAAACTTGTTTTAATTTGATGCTTTAATAAATTATTATTATTATTATTATTATAAAAAAAAGGAAAAAAATGAGAAAAATGATATTTTTAAAGGAAGTGAGAAGAATTGGGTAGGAAATTAAAAAGAAAGTAGGCAAGGAAGGGCTCATTTGAAGAAAGAATGAAAGAACTGTGGGCCAAAATAGAAATAACTGAAAAGAGGAGGGGCAGCCAGTAAACATCAAAAACGATGCCGTTTTGCTGAGGAACAACGCCGTTACAGTAGAAAGGAAACGCGCCTGGAGAAGGAAAAACGACGCTCTTTCATTCTTTAACGAAACGACGCCGTTTCATACAAGCAGAAAACAAAAAAAAAAAAAATTAAAAGAAAATGAAGGAAGCAGATCGAGGAAACAAAGAACCACGAAAGAAATCAGAAGCAGTAAGAACCCTAAACGAAAGGAAGGGATTTCGTTGAAATCCAAAGAGAGATAAAGCAGAAGGGACAGCGAGATAGAGACAGGAAGGGGAAAGGAAGAGAGAGAAATCCCTCGACAATTTCTGGAGGGTGACGATTGAAGACGGGTACGGCAGAGATAGAAACGGCGAAGGCAGAGTTGATGGAAAGTTTCGAAATGATGAGGAGGGCCAGATGAAGATAAAAAGGAGGAGCTTCATTCGAAAAAGGAGGTCCAGAGAGCATTGGAGAGGAATAAAAAAAATCTGTAAGCAATCGAACAAAAATTCTGGAAATTAGAATTTTAGGGTTTTTTTTAGAAATTGGGGATTTTCTGATTTTTGGGGAAATTGGGAATTTCTGAGGTTATCTCCCTCGATAACCATTGTAATCGAGATCAATTTCAAAACTAATTTGAAATTGAGATTCGATTTCGAGAGTTAGGGTATTTTGTTTAGTTTTTGAAGTTTCTGGAAATTGTTAAAGACAAGGCTGTAAAGATTTCGAATACATTTTGTTGGAATCAAAGAATTCTGAAAGCTTGAGTTGAGGTACTTCTTTTCTGATTTACATCTTTTTCTTTAATTCTTTCTGAATATGATGAATGTGTTCATAAGGGAACCCGAGTGAACTTATTAAAATTAATTGAGTAATCTATTCATTGTGATTGAATGATTCGTTAATTGGTAATCTGTTGATTGTAGATAGGTTATTTTCCAGATATTCTTCAATTCTGATCAAGTTAGTTCAGTCTGTCATTAACTTATTTGAGTCCAGAATGATTATTATTCATGATTAGTATTAATTCTCTAGGTTTGCCAACAATGTCTTCATTGTTTTACCAGCATTCATGTTGTTCCATATAGCATTTGATGCTTCCTTTTCAGGCTTGTGTTATTGTTTGTGTTGCTATTAATCTGGTATAATATCATGTTCATTTTATCTCAAGTCATTTTAGTCCCATTTTCACATTCATCACAATTGATGCTAATCTGCTTGTTTCTGTTCTAATTCTCAGCTTATGACATTCATTATTTTCTGTTATGATTGCTTTGATTTTGGAATTAATTAAATGGGAATACTGAATTGAGCTTTTCATGATAATGCTTGAGTTGTATTGCTTAGTCCATTAGCTGTTTGATGTAAACATGATAATATGGTTCTTAAGAGTAGTCGTTTAATTTTCTGGAATTGATTTTGGAATCAGATTTATGTCAAATTGTTACCGGCCCGATTCCGGACTTTCCGATTTGTTGAAAAACCGAAAAGATAAAAACATTTGATTAAAGTGAGAAAATACTTTTGGGTTGAAGTGCCGAGCCAGTCGGTCTTAAAAACAATTTGGAACCGGTTATCATT
>CANUEY010436200.1:0-20736 GCA_948099555.1 Croton setiger
AAATTAATTAAAATTAACAACACACTACATATTTTAATTAAAAGTTGAATTTACAAATAAAATATAAACATTTGCTATTTTAAACTTAAAATTGATTTTTAAGAGTAAAATCGCAAATAAACATATTTTAATTTCTTTTTCTTCTTTTTTTATTTATTTTTTTTATCTTTTTCTATTTTTTTTATATTTTTCTTTTTGAACTCGAAAAATAAAAAAGCATCTAAAAACACATATTTTTGCAACTAGAAGGGAATTTTGAAAATTCATTTAAACATGAAAAGGATTAAAATTTTAGGAAAATTATATTGGAAAAGAGGAAAGAGCGAACCAAAAAAAGAATTTAGGCAATTCCGAATTTGGAGCCCTTACAATCCTCGGATAATTTTGGGGGTACACAAATTGAGCGTCAACAGTTATATGTGATATATGAATTGCTATGTTTGTGGTTCCTGAGTCGGTACTGAAATCCAACCAGTTGAGTTATATGATCTGGATTAAATGATATATGATTATACTATGTTGATGTTACCGGTAATGAAACCCGGTTATGTGATTATAATTATATGATTATATAAGCATGACGATATGATAAGCATGATTTACAAGCATCTGTTTACAGAACTTAAATAAGGTTGTTGTGATTATCGTTGCCAATGTTGCAGATTTTACGTTTGAGAAACTACGGTTTCCTCTATGATTTGATGGAAAGGCCTACTGTTCTAATATGTTATCAAAAGACCTACGGGTCCTATACAATGCAGAATGATCTGGTGAATATTGCATATAAAAGATTGATCTGCGGATCCCTTTATGACCGACGATATATTCCGGTCTTACAGGTTTGCTGGCCAGCTATGGTTACTGCTATGCCGTGAAATTCCCGGGGCAACATTTAGTCGATAAATCACAACTAAAGAATAAGAAATGACATGTCATTATGCATTGGATGTTATAGTTTTGATATATATGTTATAAATGACCTGAAAATGACTGGTATTGATATGTTTTGATGTTTTGCCTTAATTGTTGTATTAATGCTTTGTTTAGCACTTGCTGAGTTTTGCGACTCACACAAATTGCATATTATGTTTCAGGTCTGCTGTCTGAGTGAAGTACTGAGACTTCACTGGTCTATTTCTCAGGTCGTTACAGCTGAAGCCTAAGCCTCTCTCCCTCACATCACATTATCTGTATCAGTTGCATATAGAGTTTTGTTTAATGCTATTTCTGTGTAGCATTACTTTTCTGGTTTGGCATGTATATATATGTTTATTAAGTTTTTGGATAATAAGGCATAGTGATATGTAAATAAAGAATTGTAATATGTATGTTTGGTGATTGGTTTATGTTTGATATATGCTGGTTAATGTTTGAATTGAAATAGGTTAATGTGGGAATTAAAAGATGATATAACTATAACAAAAATATGACATGTTTTATGACGTAAGGTATAAAAGAGGACGTTACAATATATAATTATAGTAATCTCTTCTTAAGATATAAAATTAGGTAATATTTTTTTATCCCACGTCACTCTATAAAGAATGAGAGAATGCTATCTATATGTCTAAACTTGCAAACCAAATTTAAGAAAGCTTTTTGATGACTTTGATCTCGTTATTGAGCAGTTTGAGTTACCGAACTAGTATAAATTTCTAACTTTAATGATTTTTTAAGCTTTTAAGATAAGTTTTACTAGGATTATAATCGGTTTGTCGGTCCAAGGTTAAGACGTTAATTTATTATGTTGATTCTGGACTGTAGCTAGAAAGCATCTTTAACTGGTAAAACTAAGAAAACTGTGTAGAGAAATAACTTATGGTAGCTCTTTGAAAAGACTCTGTGAGTCCAAAGATACAAGTCAAGTTATATGATTTTTGGTTAGTGACAATGGATAGTGAATCAATGGACATATTATTAAAGTAATAATGGATTTATTATCTAAATAGTACTAGCATAAATAAATTTTAACCAATAAATCAAATCGAACCAAAATCGTAGTTAACCGTTTTGGTCGGCTTAGTTCGTGGTTAATCAAATTAAATGTAGCATCGAGAATGAGAATATAAAATGAGTTAATGTGTGCAACACACGCTAAAAGAAAATTTAATTCACCAACACACGCGTTTATAGTTGTACCATATTTGCTAGAGTTTTTTAGAGAAATGAGATGAAAAATATAAATATTAAAATAAAACCACATGTTTGAAGTTTGTTAATATTTTCATTTAAATTATTTATGTATAACAAATATTCAAATAAAAATTTATTATATTTATATAAATTTTATAATTGTTAATATATAACTAATCAAAGATTAAATGCATGTTTATTCAATGTGTTCAAAATAGAATCGCCTAGGTATATCCTTGCATGTGGGGTTTTTAAATTTTGGAAAGGTTAGTTACAAATTATTCTCTGAATTTAAGTGTATTTTTTAATTTGATCCTTAATTTTGTAATTAGCGTGAAACTGATTAAGAGGTAAGATGTTGAGGATGAAATTGGTTTAAAATTCAAAATGCGGTGAAAATGCTCAACCATGCAAAGTTGGGGTGAAAAATTATGTTTTGGCCGATTGAAACTAGGGCTGTAAACGAGCTGAGCTGTTCACGAGCGACTCGGTGTTCATTCGATAAAAGTTCAACTCGAGGTCAGATTGATAATAAACGAGCCGAGCTTGAACCAAATATTCGGGCTCATTCAATAAACGAGCTAAGCTCTAGGCGAGCAGTTAGGCTCACAGACAACTCGTTTAAAAAGCCTTGCGAGTAACTCGTTTGATAGGTTCGCGAGTTGCTCATTAAATAACCTTGCGAGCCTATCAAAACGATTTCGTCTTGATAGCAAACTAAAAAATATACTTCAACCAAGCCACTAGCCTCTCCACTTCGTTTTTTGCTCGTTCCTCTTTCACTGAAACTGCTATGTTCATTTCCTCACTGAAACGACATTAAAAATGAATTTTCCTGATTTTTGACTAATTCTTAATGAGCTTGAGCTCGAGCTTATTTGCGAGTTAAAATTTGAGCTCAAATTCGAGCTTATTTGCGAGCTAAAACTCGAGCTCGAATAGCAACATGAAACAGCCAGGCTCACGAACCTAAAACGAGTCAAACTCGCGAGCCTCAAAATAAGTCAAGCTTGTGAGCCAAACTCGAGCTTTCAAATTTCCAAACGAGCTCGAGCTGAGCTTTTCTTTTAGAGCTTAAGCACGAGCTCGACTCAAGTTCGAGCTCATAAAATTTAACACGGGCCGAACTCAATTAGCACAATACTCAGTCCGGCTACACTCATTTTACAGCCCCTCATTTAACAGCCCTAATTAAAACAAAAGTTGTGAGGAGGGGAAGGAAGAAGATCCCCATCCGAGTCGTTTCCATTTTGGTATGTTCAATGTCTTTCTTCTTTTACTGTTCCACTTCCTTGCTCTCGCATGCCTATACTAAATTTCATGTTTCTGTTTCTTCACCGCGCTTTGAATCTGATTTTTCCAAAACAGTTACACCCAGGTCGTATAACCTCACACCCGTCTTCGCTCCACTGGGTTTGCGCCTCACACAACAAGTTCTTCCTCGCTGCAGTCATCCCAACTCTCCTAATCTGCAATACGAAAGTAGTGAGTAAATCCATTCATGAGCTTGGTTTAGCTATTGATTCATTTCAGATATATTTAATTTTACTTTGTATTATTAGTTTTTAGTGTATTACTGGATTGCATATTCAATTTCGTCAGAGGCAATTTCTCAAACAGGTTCTGTGCATTTCATTTCTCAATATTTTTGGTGGTTCAGGGTTCGTCTATTCACTCTTGAATGAAATTGGACTCAACGACAAAGAAATCCAACTTCTTTTGGAGCAGAACCCATCTCTAGCATTGGCAAGTCTTGATTCGGTTGGAGCCCGGGTTTCCCTTTTACAGTCTGTTGGAATAAAGGACATCCAACTATATCGTTTGATTATCAAATTCCCAGATGTGTTAACTGCTGAAGAAATCTATCATTTCTTACACTTTGTACTCAATAATTTACAAGGAAAGATTGAGCCAGTGCAAATCAAGCGCCTTTTATCTGCCACAAATCCAAGATTATTGGTGGGCTTTGATCAAAAGGTTGAGTTACTTGTTAGTCATGGAGTTCCTGAAGAAAAGATTGTTCATATTCTCAATAACGTGAATTTAACCAAGGCAATGTGCTACAAATCAATCGAAGAAATTGATCGAACTATTGCCTTCTTGAGCCGATTCGGTGGTATTGATATAATTGTTAGACGTCCAATGATTTTGAATTTTGATTTGGATGCACAGTTGATTCCAAGAGTAGAGTTTCTGAAGGAGCTCAGTGGAGGAGATGAAAAGGCCACTGGAATATTGTTGCATAAACTCCCTGCTATATTGAGCTACAGTGTAGGGCATATACAAGATCATGTCGAGTTGTTGAGGTCATTTGCTGGTCTAACTGATCCACAAATATTCAAGATTTTTCAAGTCTTTCCGAATGTGGTTAGTGCCAGTAAGGAAAGGAAGTTGCATCCAAGAATCGACTTCTTAAAGCAATGTGGGTTGAACTCAGATGAGATATTCAAGTTCTTGACTAAAGCTCCTTTGTTTCTTGGCCTGTCCTATGAAGACAACCTTATGCATAAGCTTGTATTTTTGGTGAAGATTGGATACGGCTATAAAACCAAAGAATTGGCTATTGCACTTGGAGCAGTAACCCGAACAAGCTGCGAGAATTTGCAGAAGGTGATTGGACTATTTTTCAGTTATGGGTTTTCATCTGCGGATATTTTTGCAATGAGCAAGAAGCATCCACAGATTCTGCAGTATACCTATGATTCCTTGCAGCAGAAAATGGAGTACTTGATTGAGGAAATGGGAAGAGAAGTTGGAGAGCTTCTGGCTTTTCCAGCATTTCTTGGTTATAAGCTAGATGACAGGATCAAGCATAGATATGAAGTAAAAAAGAAAATTATAGGGGAAGGGATGTCTCTCAACAAGCTTTTGAGTGTGTCAGCCGATAGATTTTCAGCTGGAAAGAAGAAAAATCTTATTCTTGAATGATAAAATGATTGAATATTTATTAAAGTTAAGATGAATGATTTCATGCTGTGGTTGCGCCTTTAGTACTTCTTCATATATGAAACATAGAAGCTGTGACATAATATACAGCCTGGTTTGGAAGAAGTTGAACAAAGAGAATTAGTTAACTCTGCCTATGAATGAGCTTTATATAAATCTGATAAAATAATTTCTAGCCTAGACTCTTTTTCAAAATGAAAAATTTTTGCTCAATTTTTTAAGTTTGCCCTTGCGATTTATGGTTCCTATGAGATGGCCAGATATTTTATCTTTTTAACTGAGCCATTCATATTAATTTTGATGAAAAGTACATCAAATGTTCCAAAATAAACAGCAATTAAGGCCATCTATCTTGAGCAAAGTTGACAAATAAATATTTCATGGCTATCGAATTAGAGATCTGTGTATAAACAAAGGATGCTTTTAATTCAGAGTTCAGCAACCATATTTCATCAATATTGTCATCATTAGCCTGTTGATATTCCTGCAAACAGTAAAGTGATTTAGATCCGTAGAACTGTGTTCACCCCTGAAAATGAAAATTGGAGGTCAACATTCACTTTGGGATTTTATAACTGTTTTCTTTTGATGCTCTTTATCTTTTACTGCAGTTGGACGTATTACGATAGAGGGCTTCTGAGATTCAACAATGTCTCTTTCTGGGTTCTACGATGGCCGAATAGCAGTAGAGGGCTTGTATCAGTATCTCTTCACAATGGATGGTTTCTGCAATTCAACTGGTACATCTTCAGGTTTTGCCTTGTAGGATATTTTTTATCTTACTTACCTTGGGGATGGGCTTATTACCAGAACTGTCAGGCCAGACATCAGAGATGCAGGTTTTCTTGCAATTCAGCCTATACTTCAGGCTCTTCTACATACCTGGGGCAGTTCTTGTTGGTCATTTTGTGCCCAAGCTGGTTAATCAAAGAGGTTAATAAGAATTCATTTGCAACATTAAGAATAACTGCGGCTAGTTTGCAAGTTATTCACCTGACCACAGGCTTAAAAAGTCTGTTTTGGGCATTATGTAAATATTAGCAGCTTAATGAACTCTGGCAACTTCCTCACAAGCAAAGATGCTACAGAGTCCATAATGCAGCCAAGCTAATAATATTTTTGAGTACATTCAAACCATTGTACCCCATTAATTACTGATACCAATTGTGTTGATCAGATAAAAACCGGATTAACTAATGCATGTACATATCCCCAAATTGCAGTATGCAGAAACTATACTTTGTTAATTATACGTTTTCAATTAGGCTGCGCCTTGGCTAGCAAAGCCTATACAGCAAATACTGAATACGAATTTCCCTTTGTCAATACTAGACATGCAAACATATAATCAAACAGAAGGAAAGTGGTGGAACATTCACCGAAATAGCAACATCTATAAATAATGATTCTAGAAAATTTCCAATAAAGCAGCTTCATCTTCAATGACCTCTGCTTGGACTCCTGATTGGTTTCAAGTATCCAGCAAAGATCACTATTTGCTTCAGAGACTGCACCTGACGATCCCATATTTCTCGACATTTCTCGTCTGAAGAAACCTTTACCCCTGATGCCGCCTGCCACTAGTCTGTTTTGCAATATGCTCCTCAGGAACATTAAATTTCACCATTTACATGTACATATCTTACTCTCCATACAATTTCTATATCATATTTGTGAAACTGCTACATATCTCATTCAGTATTATTTTTTAAATAATTTTCAACTCCTTTTCATCAACTATACAATTTCAAAGTCAAATTTTCAGTTGCAGGTCTGCAGTTTTACCCTTTTAGTACTTGTTCATCTACGAGATCTTGTTTTCAAGCCATTATACATTTCTACTTTATTTTAATAATGAGATTTTGGGTTTTCCTTTCAAACGACAGACATGTATATATAGTACAAGATTTTGGTTATTCTTTCTAGTGGTCACTCATTCGAGCTAGCTCACAGTAACATCAACCTTTGAATGGACTAGTCTATTTTTCGAAAAAACAAAAACTTATAGCAATAATTGAAGACATCTGTTAATTTGTATTGAATTAACCTCAAGTTCTGTACAATGCCTCTCTGCCCTATGTACACACATGCCATAAACACAGCACTTGTAATTTCCTATTCACTCAATTCAACCACCAATGGCTCCAATTTCTCAGTCTCACCATCTCCTTTAGGTACGATCACACCATATCCTCCAGCCTTTCTTTTATAAACAATATTTATCTCGCCTGCCATCAAACACAACACTTCAGCTCTCTTACTTTTATATAACAAAAAAACTGTACATCATTACTTACAAAAGCAGCATGAGTTCATACCAGTTTCTTCATTCCGGAAACCATAGAAATCATGGTGTACATTTTCCAACTGCTCAATCGCCTCTGAGACCGTCAAAGGAGGCATGTCAAAATATTTTGTGCGAACAACCTGCAAATTAGTTTAAATTATCAACAAACTGCAGTTGGATATCCCTAATCATTTCCACACTCAAGCTGTATCATCAAGGAAATATAATCTTTACCCAACAATTATATGATCATTTGATTCCCTATCCCCTAACACAATCAATTAAAATTTATAACCTATAATGGTGAAGAATGAGTATGAGCAAGTCACTACTCTAGTAAAACCATTTAGCACTTAAATTTTATAGAAAGGAATCGCAGAGCCTAATTCCAAAAGAACCTAAAAGCCAATCAAGACAATCTTTGGCATTGCTAGTGCTTTTGTACCATTGGCTTTGATTTTAAAAAAGTACTTATTCAAAAACAAAATTGGGTTGCTTTCGCGTACTTATTCAAAAAAAAAAAATAATAATAATAATAAAATAAAATAAAATAAAATAAAATAAAATTGGGTTGCTTTTGCAAAAAACTACTTAAAAGCTCAGACAAATAGATAAATGGATGGGTTTAAGTTAAAAAATGCTTAAAAGCAGCTTAAGAGTCATGCTAAACGCATTCTATTGCGCCAAGGACACGAAAATAAAGAAATTTAAGAAACAACCTCATCAATGTCTTCGAATCCCTCTTTCTCTTGGTCTTCTACCTTCTCATCAATTTGGGGAACTCCATCCACATCATCTTTCACAGCCTCTAACATTGCTTGCCTCACCTTCAACCTATTGAACCCTTTCATGTGGCGGCCATGGTCGGACTCCTTCTCCTTAATCTTCCTCAACTTCCTTTGTATTATTGATGACACCAAATCAATACTTGCATATACAGTCTCAGCATCTTCCTCTGCACGAACCACTCCATGCTTCTTGGTAAATAATGTCACCTGGAAATATATATGATCAAATCAAAACCCAAAGGGTACTAAAATTCAAACTGAAATCAGGCTAATCATTACCTCACATCTTCTAATCCTTGGGCCTTTGCCGAATTCACCACCTCTAACTGACAACCTAACATCAACTTCTCGAACAAGATGGCTATGCTTTTGAACTGCCTTACCCACCTTATCTTCCACATGGGTTTTTACTGCATCAGTCAACTGTACCAACACCATTTCAGTTTCCTCTTCAGATTGGAAGATCGTATTCAAAATTAGAGCAATAAAAAAATTGAAAAACTAAAACTAGAGAACCCCAATCAAAGAATTTAGAGAAACAGAAAAATACTTCCAAGTTTTTGCCTTGAATTATCAACTTAACAGAGGAGAGAGGGCCGTCCCATGACATCCGAACAATTGGGCTCCTTCTTATCCCTCTAACTTCAATAGAATTGACATTGCTTAATGGGTTGAAGAAACTGGTTTTATGAAATGAAACTGATTTACAGCTCTGGAACGAGGAATAGGTGGTTGGTGCTAACTTCGACACAGAAGAATAATGTAAGCTTGTTTGCAGAGTCCCTAAGAGAGTCGCCATTTTCGAAACAATTACCGGTTTTGAGCAAGGATGGAAGTGTTTGGGTTGGATAAACGGAAAATGAAGGAAAATAAAGGGGGTATTGGGGGAGGATTTCTCTGGAAGGAACAGTGCAGAGGAGATAAGGACACGTGAATAATAGTGGATAATGAAGTGGGCCCACAATTTGGATTGAATATTGGTCCCGACTCACAATTCAAAAAAATTTTTGTTTTGAGGGAAATTCTTTTAGTTGGTTGAGTAATTTCGTAATTTGAAAAGGTTATAAGTTCAAATGCTATTCTTATATAAAACCAAATGCCATAATCAAAGGTTAAATTATGGCTTAAATGAAGGAAACAAATACAATTAATTTCATAATTATATCTGAAACTTTGCCCATCCTCCATCATGGTCTACCTCTCCTACCACTAATCACTCTATTACACACGTTATAGTCATCTTCTCTTGAAGACCTACAAGAAAATCAGAAACAACAAAATCAGTTACCATTCCGAAACAGGTGGCCATATGTTTACTAAAAATATAGCATGCCGTTTTCTTTAAACTCACATTTCTCTTGGGTAGATGTTTCTTTGATTTTTATTTTAACGAGATCATTGTGAGATTTTTTTGTTCATACTAGTATTGCATAATTGTATTTTCATTATCATTCATTTTGACTTTGAGATGTAGAAGACAAACAAATTTAAATATTATATTTAATTACTTTTTAGTTTCATTTTTATTTTTTAAAATTTATAACAAATATATTTTTAATTCAAAATTTAAAATATGATATTATTTGAGAATATACTATTGTAGGTCATTTTATATAATCAACACAACAACTTACTATGATATAACAGTTATCAGCTGTACGAAAGCCTTTAGTGTGTTTCCATTAATTTTGATGTGGAAAAATGTTGTAAAATTTTTTCAGACTTTTACATAAGAATGGAATGCCTCTATTGCTAGAAGATTTCATTCTTCTATTTCATCGTTGATATCCGATGGGATTTTTACAATGAGGAAGCATGTAAGTAGACTAGTAAATTATTCTTTTTATTATGTAATTTTCATAAATTTTTATTTATAACGAAAAAAAGGGATAATTATTTATAGGTCCCTGAAGTTTTGCATAATATACTCTGGGGTCCCTCTATTTTGAAAAATTGTATCATCGGGTCTCTCGGATTAAAAAAAATTATACTATCAGGTCCTTCCGTCCAGAAACGGCGTTAGTCAATTGAAAAAGTTAACGATTTCGATTAAAATTTTTCAAAATGACAAAACTACCCTTTGGTTTATTTGAATCGGACCATGATTTATTTGAATCGAACTGGAGCGGTTCGATTCAAACTCCCTTCCTCTTTACGGCGTCGTTTTGGACACGCTAAAAACAAAAAAAATAAAGCAAAGAAGATAGAAATCAGTACGAAGAAAGAAGCAAAATCAAACTGGAAATGGGGAAACAGAAGAACGAAAATCAGAAAAAGGAGAGGAAGATGAAAGCTGAAATAGGAAAAAATTGAAATTGGAAACAGAAAGCAAAGTCAGAAAGGAAGAGAAAAAGGAGGACGAAGATAAGAACAGAAGAAGAAAGAAGAGGGGCACCAAAACTGAAAACGAAAGAGAGAGAATGGCTGAGAGAGCAAGCACAGAAAGGATGACGAAGCTGAAGCCGAAGGCACAAGACCAATAGCGAAAACAAAGGCTGTATGGCGAGGTCGAAGGCAGAAAACTTCATTTGGGGGAGGGGGGAAAGCAATTCGAAAAGAGGGGATTCCAGAATCGAGAGAGATCTTCGAAAAATGGGAATAGAAAGCTCTTTCAATTTTTCTAGGGTTTTCCTTTGAATTTCTGTAAATAGGAAAATTAAAGATGGTAATTTGGTTTCATGCTTTCTTTGTTCTTTCATTTTTTTTTTCATTTTCTGTTATGTTGGTGGTGGGAAAGGAAGAGGCAGTGGAGGTGCGATGGTGGATTTAAGTTTTGATTTCTGGAGGTGTAGACTATATCAAATGTTGACCCTGATAGATACTCTTTTTTGGATATAATGGATGAAATTTGTAAGGGGTTTGAACTAGATGAGAATGGTGTGGAGCTTGAATATGGTGCTGGTCATTTTGAGTTGAAAAATGACAGAGACCTATTTGGACATGTTTGCTATGTTTCCTAGAGGTGAGGTTGAGATAAGTGTTAATGTGAATTTAGAACCCTTAGCTGCCTACCCTTTACATGCGAATAAACCTCCTGCCATTGAAGCTTCAATGCAGCAGGAGGAAGTATATATTGATAATGATATACAAGTGTCTTTATTTCTAGACTATAGTGAAGGAGAGGGCATTAATGTGAATGTAGTTATGGTGGTAGATGGGTATGAGCCTGATATTGGGCTTAGAGATGGGTTTGAGCCTGATATTGGGCTTGGAGATGGGCCTGATGTTGACACTTAATTTTTGTCCCAAAAAATACCAATGATGATAATATGCCTAAAGCCAGAGTTCCAAACAGCTCAGCTCTTTTATGCTCTCCAAATATTTCTGTGTTCAAATTCAATTCAAAAATCCCTTTTCTCAAAAAAAAAAAATATATTTGAGTCTTTTTATTTTTAATTTTTGATTTTAAAGAAAAAGAAAAGAAAAGAAAAGAAAAGAAATATTTGATTTCAATTTAATTGTCTTTTTATTGCATTTTAGTTTTAATTTTGTTTTATTTTATTTCCAACTTAAAAAATTAAAATATGATTTAAAAATAATTTTCAATTTAAGTTTTTTAGTTTTTAAAGAAAAATAAAATTAGTGAAGAAAAGGGAAGAAATTGAAGAAAATGGTGAAATTGAAGAAGAATGAAAGAAGATAGGGAGAATTGAAAGCAGGAAGGGTATGATTGCAAACAGAAGAAAAGATGATGGGGCAAAAATGAGATTCTGGAAACTAGAGGGGTGGAAAGTAGGAAGGATGAAGTTCAGAAGCCAAAACGGTGTGTCGTTTTGAGTTAAGGTTTTGCAAAAAAAAATATATAATATCATGCCATGCCAAAATGCAGCTACGTTTGGCTGAAATGCGGAAGAAAAGGAGACTGTCGTATCCTCGCTGCAATTGAAAAAAAGAAAAAGGGAAATTGAAAAGAGAAAGAAGAAGGAGATGGGCAGTGATGTGGAGAGGACTACTTCCTCTCCATTTGTCTGTTTTTGAAACAGAATCGTACAAGTGATGATGGGCGAAGGCACATAGCGTAGGAAGAACGAGGAGGCGACGGACGAGGGTAGTAAGTGGGCAGAATCCACACGAAGGAAGGCACGCGAAGAGGGAAGGACCACTGGGCTATAAAGCAGAGGCATCTGCAGAAGAAAAGGGGGAGGGCGTTCGAAAGAATCTGGAGCTGAAGAGTGGATCGAGAAGCTTCCTGGAGAAATTGAAAATTGAGAGCTAGGTTAGGTTTTGTTGATTATTTGATTTCTGTAAAAATATAGTTTGTTTTCTCGATTTAAAACTTGATTTGAATTCGAGAATCAAAGAAAACTTCCATTTCTTTTCTGTTTTCAATTTTGAAACTAAGCTGTGGAATCTAAAAATTCGTAGCTAATTGGCAAAGTTCTGAGGTACATTCGTTCTCTCTTTCAATTCTTGGTTGAAACATGAAAGGCTCAGTCTGGGAACTAGACTGAGAAATTGAATGATTTACGTTTTTCTTTATTTCAATTCGAAAATGGATGAAGTTTAAGTTGCTTCTGTTGCTTGTTTTTGTTGCTTGAATAATTTATGGGAACCAGATTGGGTATATTATTTGTTTGTTTCTCTCTACTTCTTGGATTGATGATTGTGGATGTGATGAAGTTCAGTCTACTATGATTATGAATGTTGCTTACTCTGTGATGTTGTCATTCTTTTGGACAATGTAATAGTAAGATGTTGAAAAATTATTCTTGAATCTTAAGTTCTACCTTCTGTTCATTGTCATCCCATCTGTTCCAGCTTACCTTCATTTGGAATCTTCTTTTCTGTAGTTCGGTTTCTGTTGGATATAGTATGGATGACTTCTCATTCTTGGGATTGTTTAAAACTTACATCATAATCATAGTTTGCATGATCTTGCTTATCTTTGGAATTTGATTTGTATATTGGTATGAGATGAACATTGACTCTGGATTCATAAAGTGGATATTATGTTTCTTAATGATTATAAGATCTGACTCCTTGTTTATATCTATGAATATGAATGAAATAGCTGGGTATGATTGTGTCTTGATGAGGATTACATGAGTTATAATCTTGCTCATTCCTGCTCTAAGGTGTCATTTCTGACGCAAGATGTGTTGTTTCTGTTACAGTCAGGTTCATCTTATCCTTAGGTTTCATTTCTGGTATAAAGTTTGTATATCTGTACATTGGAAAATGGATAAGAAGTTGTAACAGATCTAATGTGGTTGCCATTGTTCATGAGTAAACAGCCTTGGTCTTTAACTAGTTGTTGATGAAATGGAATCTTAGATGGTTTAGATCTCTGCCCATAAAGGCTGAGTATGTTTGAGTATGAATCTGTTTCTGTTTGGTTGTCAATTGACAAAATATGTTATGGAAATAAAGTAGACATGTTGATTTTGGGCTGTGGTTAATGGGGATCTAAATCTGTTAAATATTCAAGCCATAAACAGTTGGGTTGTTTGTTCATTGGTTCACCCTTTGTATGTTGATTGGTACTGCAATTAGTCCATATCTGTTTTATTGTTGCCTTGTTATAGTTAGTTTATATGTTTTGAAATCAGAAGAATCGAGATGATGAAGTTGTTGTTGATTCCATTGCCATATATTGCATGGACCTATCTTCCCTCCCTAGTCTGTTTGCATCAAGTTCTACCCTTGTATGTTATTATAGTCATGACCATTATGGTTCCAGCAATTGCTGCAGTGCCTTTTAGTGTCCTAAAACCAATTAGAAGTCTAAGTCCATGTGTCTTGTTGCTGTTGTCCTGCTTTGAACTCTCATATTAAGTCTAACTGATGCCATGTCTGAATCACTGTTTAGGGATATAATCTTAAATGAAATTAGTTTTTGCCAGATACATCTCTGAATGTTTAAAAAATGTTTGAGCTATTATTTTTGGTTCCTGCTTCTGCTAAGCT
This sequence comes from Croton setiger, assembly GCA_948099555.1. Taxonomy (NCBI): domain Eukaryota; kingdom Viridiplantae; phylum Streptophyta; class Magnoliopsida; order Malpighiales; family Euphorbiaceae; genus Croton; species Croton setiger. The sequence continues at coordinate 14,062 of CANUEY010436200.1, forward strand.
TAGCCTGTTGTCAATATATCCATTCATTTTGTCGCCCATTATTGCTATAATCTTCATTTTAGAGAACATGCTTCAAGTCTTTGCCTATAAAGATAGTTTGAGAATTCTGTTTAAGCTGTTTGGTTTGAGTTGGCTGTCTTTGTGATTGAAATGTATGATAGGAGAACTGACTTGAATGAATGAGTATGCAACATGAATCCTTTAGGCATAATGACAACCATAGGGACTATTTTGTAATTTTCCTAAGTTTTAGAGAATGTTTTGCAAAATTGCCATGTATTTGGTGGTTAATTGTCATGAAGTGCAGTTAGTTATCAATTCTGGATGAAAATTGATGTTTGGGGCAGAATTGTAATTTTTGAAAGATTGGGGTACTAAATTATAATTTTGCATGATTTGCTTGTAAATGTTTTTTTTTTTGCTTGTTTAGTTGATTTGGCATGTTTTATGATTTGATTTGATAAATTCTAATTTTAGGGACAATTTTGCAATTTTTCCAAAATTCAAGGACTAATTTGTAATTATTCATTATGGTTTTAATTTGTTTATTTTGAGTGTTTGGGTTTAAATTGGGGTTAAATTGGGTAGAATGTAAATTCATAGGCCTCGTTTTGTAATTATTTTCTCCGGAAATGGAGAAAGAATAATTAGATTTAGGATTTTTACTTTCCGCAATTTATCGCTTTCTTGTTTGTGTTTGCGCGAACGTTAGTAATCACCGCTTAGGAACATCGCTTAGTTGCTTTTCAAAAAATAATTAAACTTAACTTAAAAATTGGATAACGGTTTTTTTGGTTTGAGAGGCCGGTATATCCGGGCATTAGTCGAAATGAAATTTCGGCTAACGTACCCAACCCTCTTACCCAGTATCTTTCGGTTCAGACTTGCCTTATCCAAAATTAAAAACGGAGTCAACTTTTTCAAAATTAAAATTTGGTTTTTCTAAAACCAGTTCCCGATGGGTGGCGACTCTAAAAATGATTTTAAGACCGACTAGTTCGGCATCGATCCACAAAAATGTTGTCACTTCAAACTTTAATTTTTTTATCTCTTCGGTTTTCACAAAACCGGGGGGTAGGATTTGACCGTCATCACCTGAGCTTGATGTCAGGCTTGGAGATGAGTCTGAGCCTAATAACAGGCTTGGAGATGGGACTGCTGATAGCCATGAGGTTCACCATGATACAGCTGAAGGTGGTGTTGATAGGCAAGGTGCGCAGGGTATTAGGTCACAAGTGCATAAAAAAGTGCACCCCAAAAGAGGAGGAAAAGCAGTGGTAATGGTCCCTATCCCTATCACATTTGTGGATCAATTTTGTGGAAGTCTATATTCACAAATGATTCAAATTTTGGAGGCTTGGGACAAATATTTATAGATGAGATTGTTTCTGGTCAATGGGCTAAGAAAAGGGGAAAAACAAAAGCAAAAGGGCAAACCAACAAAAACACCCTATGCCAAAGCAAAGGATGCTAAGGCTACTGCTGCAAATATAAGCAGTGAAAAGACTGTAGCAGTATCAGGGGTAGGCAACATTAGGAGCATAAAGAAGAATGTTGCAAGGTAAATTCTAATTTTATCTCATTTGTTAAATGTATTTGACTTATTCCACTTGTTGAAGATGATATTACTTGGTTTTTTTACAGTTATAACTTAAGAAAAGGAAAACGACCTGCAATAATTGGTGAATATTTGTTAGCAAGTGACAATGATAGCTTTGAATTAGAGGATGAACATGGTGATTTTCATGCATCTGAGAAGAGTGGGGGTTCAGAAAGTGATAAAGATTCCTTTCCCTCGCGTCCTTCTGATATTAGTGATGATTCAGACAGTTGGAGCAATACTAGGGAATTTAGAGATAAGATATTTGGAAATAGTGACAGTGATGAGGTGGAATTGGACAACAAGGGTAGAAAAGAAAGTAGAAGGTTAACTGTTTTGAAGGGATGTATGACGATCTGCATACAAGAGAAGTGGACAAAAGTTTCACATTTAGGATTGGTCAAAGTTTTATGGATGTCAAAGCTTTTAGAAGCTTTGAGGGATTATTCAATTAGGCAAGGGTTTTTACTGCGGAAGATACACAATGATAAATTGAGGTACACTGGAAAATGTGATGATCTAGAAGGAAAGTGTGAATGGAGAATTCATACATCTCTGATGGCAGATGGATGCACTTTTAGGGTGACCACTCTGAATCCAAATCATACATGTAAAAGACCAGATAAGAATAAAAATTCATTCATCCCTTCTCGATGGCCACAAAGTAAAATTTCTCTAAAAGTGAATGTTGATCCAAGTATATTTATGAACATTTATATGATGACTTAGAGAAAGAGTGGGGATTACACCAGAATCATGGAAATTATATAGGGCTAAAAGGTGGAGTAAAGAAGAAGGAATTAGCTCATATGTAGAAAGCTTTTATGGTGTAAGGAAGTATATGGAAGCCATTCTGAAGTACAATTTAGAAAGTGTTGTGAAGTTCAGTCTTATGCCAAGAAATTTAGAGACTGATCCTTTTATATTCTCAAGCATTTTTATTTGCTATCAAGTTTTGAAGAATGCATTCCTTAATGGATGTAGGCCTTTCATTGGATTGGATGGAGCTCACTTGAAAGGACAGTTTGGAAGTATTATTCTATCTGCTATAACCATGGATGGTAACAACTCAATGATTCCACTTGCATGGGCAGTAGTCCAATCTGAATGCAAGAAAACTTGGTTATTCTTCCTTGAATGTCTACACCAATGTATTGGAGCTAAAATTTGCAGCAACTGGTTTGATATTTATATTAGATAGACAAAAGGTAAATCATATAGACCAATCTTTTTCTTTTGTTTCCTTTCATGGTAATAACTTATTAGGCTGATTGAAATACGTTTGACATTGCTATAACTAGGGACTGATTGATGCTGTAAACCATTGTTTTGCAGCAACTAAGCACAAATTTTGTTATAGACACATTCTTATGAATTTTAGAACCTATTTCACAGATATGATCTAGTAAAAGAGTTTTGGTCTATTTGTAAGTTAACTCACAAATGGAAATTTAAGGCTGCCATGTCCAATATTGAGGATAAGTATGAGGGTAACCGGCAAAATGGTTATTGAATATACCATTGAATCATTGGGGAGCATATAAATTTAGTCCATTGTCTGAACATGTGACAAAAAATATGACAGAAATTTTTAATAATTGGGTGGGAAAGTTGAGAAGCATGTCAATTATTGAGCTACTTGACAAGCTTAGATAGAAGTGTATGTTGATGAATTATAGAAGATATGCAAGAGCTTGTTCCATGAAAACTCCTATCACTGATTATGCCTTAGGAATCTTAAGTGATAATGTCAAATAATCATTCAAGTGTAGAATTGTGCCATCAATTAGTGAGGAACTTGAGGTTTTAAAAGGGACAGAATGTGAACCTTTAATTCCCTTCGAGCCCCGGTCTCCGCGCGAGGAAATGATGCGAGGGTCTACACTCGGATCATATGTGTTTTGTAGAGTTGCCACTTAATTTATTTTTTATTAGGGAAAAATTAAAAAAGAACCCCAAGTGACACCATTTTGACAATTAACCTATTCCTTGGTTAATTTGCCTAATGAATGATAGACACTAGTTTGCAAACCCGAGGTGGATTCGGAGACTATGTCATGCACATTTGACTAACCTAATCTTATGTATGTAATGCAGGATTTAAACAAAGAGTTTAAGAAAGAGTTGGCCTATTACTTGGAGTTAGATCCCAAGTATGCCTACATACTTGATGACGGACAATCCCCGGAAAGATAAAAATTAGAATTTAAAGTGATAAAACAATTTTGTGGATCGGTGCCGAATTAGTCGGTCTTAAAAATTGATTTTAGAGTCGTCACCCTTCGGGAACCGGTTTTTATTTAAGAAAAACCAAATTTTATGAAAAAGTTGACTTCGTTTTTTATTTTGGATAAGGCAAGTCTGAACCAAGAAATTCCGAGTAAGAGAGTTGGGTACGTTAGCCGAAATTTCATTTCGACTAACGCCCGGATATACCGGCCTCTCAAATCAAAAATCGTTTTCCAATTTTTAAGTCAAGTTCAATTATTTTCGAAAAGCAACTAAGCGATGTTCCTAATCGGTGATTAAAATCGTTCGTGCATACATACGACATAAAGCGGTAAATTGCGAAAATAAAGTGCGGAAAAGTAAAAAGCCCCTAAATCTAATTATTCTTTCTCCAATTCTGGAGAAAATAATTACAGTGCGATCCTAAAAAATTGCAATCTACCCAATTTGATCCCAAATTAAACCCAAACCCCAAAAATAAGCAAGCTAAATCAAATAATAGAAAATTACAAAATGGTCCTCTAAATTTCAGATAATTGCAAATTAGTCCCTATTTTCAAAATTTAACCAAAAAGACCCTATTTCATGCCCAATTCACTAAACAATTGACAAAACATGCAAAAATGACAATTGGAAGCAATTTCTGCAAAATTACGATTTGGTATCCTAACTTTGTAAAAATTACAAACTTGCCCCTAATATATGCAATTACTGAAACCTGCCATTGAGCACACAATCCATGCAGAACTTGCAAAAAGAAACCCCCAACAGATAAAATCTCAACTTAATCCCCAAAATATGCTCAATTCGGTAACTTGTCCCCATTATCATGCTTCCCTTCCTAAACACCCTTTTCACATGCATAACTCCCCAAACATACAATCCACACAGTAGCAATAGTAAAATGGCAGAAACAACAAGCAGAACTTCACAGTCAAATCAAAACAAAAATGATGCAAATGTTTCTATCCTGCTCTTAACCTTTAACCTATGAGGACAAACATTGATCTTAAATACACAAAACATAGAAGATAAACATGTAACTCAGAAAGCATTTTAAGAATGCCAAGACTGCATTGCAATCACTTACAACAGAAAGCAATGAAACCAATAACAACAAATCTCATCTCTGCCTTTTTTGATTTCAAAACAGAAAGACTGAATGCAATAAGGAAACAATAAACATATATGGACCAATTGCAGTAACATACAACATACTATTTAGAGCAGTAAACAAACAACCCAACTATTTATGACTAGAGTATATAACAGAGATCTGCATCCATATTAATCACAATCCAAGATCACCATGACTACCTTATTTCCATAACAGATTTTGACAATGGATAACCAAACAGAAACAAATTCATGATATTCAATTGAATAGATGCAAACAATGTTCAAACAATCTGTAATAGCATGAAAATGATCTGAACTCGAACATACTCAGTCGTATGAGCTGAACTCAAAATCATTTAGGGCTCCTTTCCAGCAGCAAGATAAACATTTAAATATGGCAACATTTTAGACTACCTCTAACTTCAATAAGAACATGAACTGACTTGAAATTGTTACCCTAGGCAGCATGTTACAGTAGCAACTCCAAGATACAAATGTGAGGTTTTATCCAAACAACGTTCATACTAGATAAAAAAAAATGAGATCCAGACTTTAGAAAGTCAAAATACCAGTCATCTTAGTTGACACGACAAAAGGTACAGTTGTTAAACCTAACTTTCACAAGGGACAAAAACACCTAACCGTTCAATTTAGAATCAACAGAAAACACATACTACTCCAGACTGAGCTAGAAAAACTTAACAACCTATCTTACATGAGAATAAAAATTGGAAGCAGGAGCAATCTCAACAAAACCAACAACACAGATGACACAAGAAATAACAAACATCCACAACAGATAGAACAAATTTAGTCTAATATGGCAACATAGGGAGTCGTTCACAAGTTCATCACATTGCATTCAACTTAGAAACAAAAAGAGGCAGATCCTCTCAATCAGGTTCCCAACAGCATTCAAACTTAGAAACATAAACTCATCATTTCAAACGGAAGCTAAAATCCTATACAAGCATTTTAGATGGATGCAAACAGAAAAGAAGACAGATCATACAAGCAACTATGGCCAGAATTCAATCTGGCTCCCAACAGATTCTATTCATATTCAAATTAAAATAGAAATAGAAAAGAGTACGGGAAATACCTCAAAACTGTTAAGCTTTATTGAGAATTCCAGAAATCTTTACAATTTGTTGTTCTTCGTTACAACGGTTTCCAAGTCAGAAACCAAAATCCCCTAATTCTATTTTTTAGACTCTCATTTCAAAAATTTTCCCCTCACTTTACAGTAAATAAGAAAACCCTAATTGCTAATTTTTCCCAAATTGAAAGAACAGAATGTGACACCCCAAACCAAACCCTACGTCAAATCGACGTCATTTCATGCATTTTATGCATTTTCATCAAAATGCACTTTGATATTATGTGATTAATAAGTTAAATATGAATTATATGAATTACATTTGATGATAAATGATTTGAATAAGAGAAACAAGTTGAGTTATAGGCTTGGTTTCCGTCGAAAGACACAAACGGAGCTAATTAGGGTTTTCGGACCTACGCGATCGGAAAACGTCGAAATCGCGTCAAATATGAACCAAATGACCTTGGTATTTTGAGATATGATAAATAACATGTTTTAAAGTGTTTTGGAATCAAAATTATACGACGACGTCGTACGGTTTTAGTTTTGCAAAAATCGTCGAGCTTCGGACTCGGTTTTAAGGTACCGACCGAACCGCGATAAATTTTCGGATTCCGATTTTTAC
>CANUEY010436209.1:0-10557 GCA_948099555.1 Croton setiger
TATTTTACTTTTGCCTGGTGGTGTTTACCTGTTGCAACTGGGAAATTGAAAATGGGTAATAAAGCAGCATGTAGTTTCTATCAAGTGTTAGGGTAAAGTTTATTTCTCTAACAGGAAAGCTCCATCTCCATCTATGATATTATTCCTTTTGCTGTTTATTTTAAGTGGGTTTTGCTTGTTTATGTAAAAATAAAATGTTTATTTTGGAGAAATATCAACCAAATAATCGGAATCCAATGATTGAGATGTATTTTAGAAGTAACACGAATTGATTTTTATTTATTTCAAATCAGAATTCATTAAAGAATTTGAAATATACATATTTGAAAATAGAAATGGTTGAAATATACAGATTTGAAAATAGAAATGGTTGACCAAAGTAACAAATATATTAAAAACTAGTTGAAACATAGGTTTATAACTGGTTTACAATTCTTTTTTTTTGGTTTTCGGATTCGGTTTTTCTTTCGGTTAACCGATTTTACAGTCCGTTTACAACAGGTTTACAAAAATTTCGGTTAACCGATCGGTTATTTTCGGTTAACCGAAAAAATTCGGTTTCGGTTTTCGGTTAATCGAAAAATATTCGGTTTCGGTTTTTGGATAGTACTTGAGGAAGTTCGGTTAACCGAAAACCGAACGGTTCGGTTCGGTTAACCGAAATGCTCACCCCTAGTTGGAAAGACGATGTCTAGATTAACAGCAACATGATGGGCACGTGACTATCTTTTTCTTCTTCATTTTTTGTTTCAACGATATGTTATGAAAGCTCCCTCTCGCAAGCAAGATTAACAGAATTTTATTAATTGATTACAATTTTAATTTTAATTCCGATTGTTAGTAATCTATGTCTAAATAGAATATAGAGGTGAGGGAAGGTGGTTGTAATTTCTCAATTTCATTCTTTGTAATTCTTTCTATAATTCATAATTGTTCTTCTTGTAAAGTTTTCATTAATTCAATACAAGTGAACAGTTCAAGAATTTTAATATGGTATTAGAGTATTAGTTTCAGGTTTTCATTATTAATTTTTGTTTTCTTCTTATTAGTGTTTTTCGGTTCCAGATTTGATATTCTTCTTAATTCTCATCAACTTCTTAAAATTTTCATTTGATTTGTGTAAACTTCTATTCTTTTCTACCTAAATCTTTCATTCCTTGAATTTCTATCAAATCTACTTATTCTAAATGGCTAATCTAGTAGCTAATGCACATCTTCATGATCCATTGAATCTATTATACTTGCATCTTAGTGAACAGAGTTCTAATGTGATTATTACTATCATATTTACTGGAACAAACGATTATACTATTTGGTCTCGATCTATGTTGATGGCTTTGGGAACTAAAAATAAAATTGGTACTTTGGTTGCTCCTTTTGAGGATAATCCTTTATATAGTGCTTGGAAAAGATGTAGTATGATTGTGCTTGCTTGGATAAGAAATTCAGTTGAATTATCCATTTCTAATAGCATTTTATGGCCGGATAAAGTGTGTGATGCATGAAAAGATATTAAAAATAGATTTTCTTAACCAAATCAATCTAGAATTTCAGATCTGATTGTATAAAGCGTGTGATGCATGTAAACTTAGTATGAAAGATAGAAGCTATTGGAAACTTCTACCTTCCATCTTCAAACATCATTTCTCTCATCCATCTTTACTTTCTTACTTTCTGATTTTGATTTTCATCATCATCTTTCATCAAGCTTATCGTCGAACATAGTATAATCATCAACTTATTGAGTATAAGAGCTATATAGTAAGTTGTTTAATTTATCATCCTTGGTTATTTGAGTTAAGAAAAGGAAATATTATAAGCTTTGTGATTTATAGGGGAGAATAGCTCAAAGGGAAAGGACAAGGAAGAGTAAAGTTAAAGCTATAAGTTTGGATTGAGGTACATTACTCAAATTTATTATTTGTGTAAGTTATGCATAATTTTTGTGTTTTCCTTTAAATTGAAAGATTAATGATAGACTAAATATGCAATTTTTTTCACATTATTCAATACTAGTTTGCCAAAAATTTCAAAATATTGCCAAATCTATGATTTTCTATCCATAAAAAATTACAACAAAATTGAATAAAATTTATATAAAAAAAGTAAGGATGAGAAAAATTTAATAATTGCAAAAATTAAAACTTGAAACTCACTAATAGGAGACGGAGACGGAGACTTCGAAAAATAATCAAAAAGTTTCCCTAGAACTTGTCTCTTAGTTTTGGCCATTTACAGTGGACGGATAAATGGTTGATCTCTTTGAAATCGTTTATAAACAATGGGCAAATTGATGGAAGGTGTCGTGGATGGACGATTGAGATGGTGGACGATGAAAAATTATACGTTTTCATAATTATTTGGTTATGAAAACTTTTTTCAAAAATTTTTGTTTTATCTATGCTATGCTTACAAAATTAACAATTAAAAATAAGGCTCCTATTATGCATATGTCATTTTTCTTTTAGGTTTCCACTAACTTCGTATTATAATTAAAATTCTATTTCATGATCGGAACGGATAGATGTTACACTATAATTTTGAATTAAAAGAGAGATTTTAAGAAATGATAGATCCATTTAAGTAGCTCTAAGGTTTTAAGGAAAGGTGGTTGGGGAAATCCCTAATATGCTCATCTCCACCTCATTCCGGGATCAACGAAAAGAGGACCTTAGACCAACTAAAGGAGATCTATACGAGCTAAAGTGCAAACTAGAGATTTTAGTTGTTATGACTATCACCTATCTTCTTTTAATCTTTGTAGATTTATTTTTAATTAAAACTATCAGTGTTATTTAAATTAATTATTTTTTCAAAAATTTATTGTTAGTGTTAGCAAAATTTTTTAGTTTAATGATATATATGCTTTAGAGCTGGTTACAACAAATTTTAGGATGATTTTAAGTATTTAAGGTTTTTTATAAGTTGCGATTAAATCCTTTTATTTTTAAAAAATAATTAGCAGGTCATTCAGTTTTTAATTTTATTTAGTTTCAGATTTTTTTGTTTAGTTATATTAATTTCACTGTTAAATACGATTAAAAAAATTAAAATATCTTTTGTGTATTATATTTATATCAAGTCCTTAAATTTCACATTAATATATTATCAGGTCCTTTTTAATTTTTTAATGTATATTTGATTTTAAATAATAATAATAATAATAATAATAATAATAATAATAATAATAATAATAATAATAATAATAATAATAATAATAATAATAATAATAATAATAATAATAATAATAATAATAATAATAATAATAATAATAATAATTTTTTAATGTCATCCGTTTTTGATCGAGAACTGACTAGACGGGTTTTGCTTCTCTAGCCACAAATCAGCAACAATGAAGATAGAAATGGAAAGCTGATGATAAGGGAAGCCAACAAGTGTTTTTAAAGTGCTCGTCAGAGTGGTGAATGACCGACGATGAGACTTCAAATTTATGATGATTTTTTTTTCTCTCTCTCTCTCTCGCTCTCTCTCGCTATAGGTAGAAGGAAAAAGAAGAAGGAGAAGAAGAAGAAGATAGCGGTGATTGGAGAAGATGATGGTGGCTGTGGTGGCTTGAGGAGCAATGGCGGTGATCCTTTTTGTCACTGCTGCTGCTGATTAAGAAAGAGAACGCATAAACGGAGTGGGGAAGAGAATAAGGGGAGAGGAGAGAAAAAGAGAGAAGGGAAAGTGGTGGTTGTGATAGTCGTGTTGGCTCAAAGGAAAAGAGAGAAAGTGATGGTGATGTTGACAGATGATGATGATGATGATAAGTGTATGAAAAGAAAAATTCTATCATATTTCAAAGTTATAAAAAAAAAATTAACTTTTTAGTTAACTAACGGAAAATTAAGCAAAAATTTGACGGAAAGGACTGAACATAAATGATCTATCTGTCTATCTATCCATCTTTCCATCCATCCACCACTATTAGAATATTTACTCGTAAAATGCTCGAATACAATTTATAATTTATTTTTATGTTAATTACAAAATAACATAATAGTACAATTAAAAATAGTTGTTCTTAAAAAAATATGATTATAAATAAAAATTTAAATAATATTTCTTAAGAAAATACAATTATGAATATGAATTAAAATAGCTAGAACATTGATATAAATTTATAATACTTTATTACAATGTATATTTAAATAAGATAAATTAATTAATAAGTTATTTAATTAAATAGTATTCCAAATGTGAATTAAATTAGTATCACTTTATAAAATATGATTTAAATTTATTAAAAAATAAAAATAAAAATAATATAATTTAAAATAACTGTAATTATTTAAATTTTTACATTTTAAAAATAAAAAATCATAATATCTATTCTTCTAAACCATAAAAATTAATTTTACATTAGTAAAAATAAAATATATAAAAAAATATTTAAATATTTCATATAATCATAAAATTCCATCCTTTGTTGTTAAAAAATTGGACAACAATCTATAGAATTAGCAGATTCTATAATAGCTCAAATTGTCAGTTAGAGAATAAAATAAGTGAAATTTCATCACCAAAATGTATAAATTTCTAATTCAATTCAAATGAACTCTTAAATAAAAGTATCTAACTTCTACTCATACTAAAAACAAAATTATAGATTTCTATAATTATGCCATTTAAATGCCATTTAAAATCATAGAAAGTATAACGAAAAAAATATAAAAAAAAGAATATTCGAAAAAGAGCACACTAGTGCTACACAAATAGTAAAAAACAACCAGAAATTATTTATTGAATAAGTTTTTAGAATAATATGTTACATATATATATATTATTATTCTTAAAAGAATATATTTGTTATTTTTAAACAAGCATAAATTAAATAATCTCATAAGATATTAATTTGGGGAAAAAATTATCTTTATAATACTATCCAAAGATCGTATTATTACTAATCAATTAGCTAAACTATGTACCATCAAAACATTAGCTAAGAGAAAGCAGAGTCACTTTTATCAACTCAACATCCACTTTGAAACATATATCATTTATTTTCTTTTTTTTAATGAACCATTGGATTGGACTGAACTCTAGTATGGTTTCCTGAAATGAAAACCATTCATGTGTGTGCAGGCGTAAATATAACTTATTATAATATGGTTTTTATACTTATCCTTGTGGGTTTAAAAAAGATTCTGCTTTTCGATTCAAAAAACAAAAGATTCTGCTTTTGAAAAGCAAGAATTAAAAGAAAAAGTAGATCTCAGAAATCTCCTACCACTTAATTAATTATTAGATTACAAACTCAAAGGTATTATTAATACATCAGGCTTTGTATCTAGTGTAGGTTGGTCTATTATAGTAAACATGAGTCCTGAACTCATTCTAATTGTGGGGCTTTAGTATGTCTTTTTCCGATTCTTGAATAAGTGCTTGAGAAATCGTGTCTTATTCTTAAAATCATTAAGATTTCTTCATTTACTGTTTGAATTATAGGTTTTGAGTTTCTGAAAAAAGAGATTGTAAAGAACCTCAATTCCAATTTCAGAAATTTATCAATTGGATTTATCAAATAAGATCCATCAAGTATAGTGGAGTTTTAGGCTATATTTTTTATTGTTTTTGAGTATATGAAGATTTGCAGTTACATATTATTGCTCGAACTTTCAGAGAAAAATTCATCTGTTTATCAGTTGCAATATTTAATTTTTTCATTTGTATCTAGTGTTAGACATGGCCACAGAACGAGCCGGGTTGGTTACGGGTCTCGACCGTTAACCAGTCTCGCGCAAACCGCCGGTTAACCAGAAGTTCAAGGTTAACTGGCGGTTCCATGGCGGGCCGGTTAACTGGCGAGCCATCGGCGGTTAACCGGTGGTTCAGTCGGTTATTTTATTTTTTTTAAAAAAAGGTTAACCGAAAGTTCGAAGGTACGGTTCGTCGACAGTTCCGGTTTAATACGATTCATGGTTCGAAAATAGCTTGAACCTTAACTAGACCGTCCCCCTAATGGTTTCGGATATAGTTTGAATGGTTTCGATTTGACGAAGGACTGGGTCAATTAATCGCCGGATCGAAACCGGCCCGTGGCCATGTCTATCTAGTGTAATTTAGTGTTTTTTTGTTCTCTCTCTCTCTCTCTCTCTCTCTCTCTCTCTCTTGTATTATAAACTTGAAAGATCAAGCTTAGCATTACTTTATAAATGCTAACTTGTGGAAAGAGGGGGGTGATAATACATCGAGCTCTGTATCTAGTGTAGGTTAGATGTTTCTCGTCTACTTTATGCAGCTTTCTCGTTCCTCGTTTGGTACAGTAACTCATTGAACAACACTATATTAAACTTTTATGAAATTGATGGAAATGAACAGAGATTGAAAGGCTGCATAACTACAGAAAAATCCAGAAAGCAAGAAATCTCGATCGAAGGAAAACAAACTGTAAGTAGCTTTCAACAAAGCAAAATCGATTGAAAGCACGTGAAATAGATTTCAACAATTTTCACCTACTTTATGTAACTTCATTTGGCATGATTTACTACGGTTTCAATGGAGGCCGTCATTAATCAATTATCCTTATTTGATTATGAAGATGAGGGATCAATTCTAGCTCCTGTTGGGCTTGCGGTGTAAGAGTTAATCTAAAACATAATATATTTTTTGCCTTATTATAACAGTAATGAAAACAGAAAATATAGACAATGGATGTAGTAAAAGAATTGATTTTATTACTGCAGAAGATAATATGATTTGTGATTGTCAACTAAAAGCAAAAACACTAAGAATTTATAGCAAAATATTAACAAATAATAGCAGAACTAACTGCAGAAAAATCTACACCATTATTGAAAAAGAGACTCCACAAAATAAGCAAACACTAATAACAAACTTGACCAAGACTTCTACGAGATTATCTTTAACATTCTCCTCCTTAATCTCCTTGTCATGCTCTCACATTGGCAATACCAATTAATATACGCAGCTCCTCAAATCTGTCACGAGGCAGTGGCTTTGTAAAAAAGGTCCGCAAGTTGCTCTTTAGTGCAAACATATTCAACTTCAATATCACCCTTCTGAACACAGTCACGAATAAAGTGGACTTTTATGTCAATATGTTTGCTTCTTTGATGATAAAATGGATTCTTTGCAAGAGCTATTGCAGACTTGTTCTCTATTTTGAGCATTGCTTTTTCAAACATCTTCCCTCTTAATTCTTCAAGCAGCCTTCTGATCCAAAACCCTTGACAAACACCCGCTATTGCTGCTACATACTTAGCTTCGCACGATGAAAGTGCCAACATTTTCTATTTCTGTGAGCTCCAATTAATTGGGTTTTCTCCCAGAAAATAAACAACACCTATCGTACTCTTGCGATCATCTATATCACCCGCCAAATCACTGTCTGTATAACCATACAATTTATAATTTTCATTGTGGCTTGTATACTTGTAACCATAACTCAGAATTCCTTTTAAATAACGTAAAATTCGCTTTACTGCTACCATATGTACTTCAGTTGGCAATTCCATAAAATGACTTGCTACTCCAACAGAGTAGGACAAATCTGGTATGGTATTAATCAAATACCTCAGGCTACCAATAACACTCATATACAAGGTTGTATCAACCAAATTACTCTCATCTCTTCTGCTTAGCTTCAGCCTTGAATCCATTGGAACTTTACATGGATTGCCGATTGACATGCCTATCTTTTCAAGAATTTTTGTAGCATATCTCTCTTGACTAAAAGTTATGCTATTTGAGTATTACCTCACTTTGATACCCGAGTAGTAACTCAGTTAACCAAGATCACTCATGTCGAACACCTTCTTAATCTACTCCTTAAATCTCCTTATTTCTTTTGGTTTTGAACCTGTGATAATTAAATCGTAGACATAAATGCTAACAATCTGAACATCTTTTCCCTTTTGCTTCTTGTACACAGCATGCTCAAGAGTGCATCTTGAGTAACCAAGATCTTGCAAACATTGATCAAGTTTCGAGTTCCAAGCTCTCAGCGCTTGTTTCAAACTGTAAAGAGTTTCCCTCAATTTCAGCACTTTATTTTCTTTTCCCTACTCCACGTAACTAGTTGGTTGGGATAAAAAAGCATCTTTCTTTAATTCTCTGTTCAAGAACATTGATTTTACATCCATGTGATCAACATTCCATCCTTCTTGAGCAGCTATAGCCAACAGCAGCCTTACCGTTTCCATGTGAGCAACTGGTGTGAAGACTTCTTCGTAATCTACTCCTTTTTCTTGAACATACCCCTTCACCACTAGTCTCGCTTTGTGCTTGACTATCTCACCAGCTGGGTTCTTCTTTACTTTAAACACCCATTTCAATCCAATAGGTTTAATTCCTTTCGGCAAATCTGCAAAACACCAAGTTTTGTTTTTCTTTATTACTTCAATCTCCTCTAACATGGTATGTCTCCATTTTTCATCATGAGCAGCTTCCTCATATGTAGAAGGCTCTTCTGCTGATAAGAAAAATAGTTCAGGTTGCAACTGTTTAGTCTTGTCATAGATTTCTTACAAAGATCTCTGCCCTTTAAGACATTCTTGGCTACTTTCAAACATGGATTGACTTTGGCTTTTACTTTCATCATATGGTTGGCTTTGAGGAATGACAGGAGGTTCAAGTTCTTTAAGTTCCTCCACTCGTTGTTCTATGATTTCTTCAAAACTAGACACAACGAGCGGTCCTCTAGTTGCGTAGGCTGAACTTGCATCAGTAATCTCCTAATTCCATTTCTCCTCCTCCTAAAAATAAACATCACGGCTCACTACAATCTTTTTTTTCTCTAGATTGTACAAACGATATGCCTTTGAACCACTTTCGTAGTCGAGCAGAACCATTTTTGAACTCCTGTAATCAAGTTTTTTTAGATGTGTACCTAAAAATTTTACATAAGCAACACGTCCAAAAACTTGCATATGATGAACCTTTGGCTTTCGGTTGTGCCATGCTTGATAAAGAGTCTTATTCTCTACGAATTTTGTATATAAACCGTCATCTTTGCCGCTTCTGCCCAAAAAGTTGCAAGAACTTCTTTTTCTTTTAGTATACAATGTATCATCTCCACCATTGTTCTATTTCTCCTCTCGACTATTCCGTTATCTTTGGGAAACTGGTCCTTGTGTGTTTGCCGATTTTGCATCCTTCATAGAATTGAGTTGTCTGTTATATTTCATGCAAGCCTTCTACCATCTCATCTTGCTTTAGTTTTCTCAAAGCTTGGTAGTTTAGATGACCAAACCTTGAGTGCTAAAGCTTCATTCTTTCTGTAACGCTGGTCAAGAGACATTTTGGTTCTGCTTGCTTCATCTGGAGTGTGTAAAGACGATTTCCTAACCTGGGTACCTTTGCGATAAGTTTGCTGTTGGTGTAAACCCTAAGGAAACCTCCCTCAACAACAATCTTTGCTCCATCTTCATCCAGCTGACCCAAGTTGATTATATTCGATTTTAATTTTACACATTCAGCATGTAGAATTTACCTCCATTCTTACCTTCAAAGATAACGGTTCCTCTCCCTTTGATTTCTACCAAAGAACCGTCTCCGAACTTCACTATACCTTTTATACTTTCGTCAAGTTCAGTCAATGCCGATCGAACTCCAATCATGTGACTGCTTGCTCCTGTATCATAATACCAAGTTGCTTCTGTTGGTACTTTCTTTGCAATGGAGTTCAGGAATAACTTTCTCCTCATTGAGCATCAGCCTTCTGTGAACCCTTGCCGGAAATTTCGGTTTCCCCTTTTCAAGCCGCCGGGGCCCGCTCGCGAGGACGGGTTGGCCGAGGATGTTCAATCGGGGTGTGTAGACGGCCCTCCGATTTTAAGGCCGCTTCGATTTCCCAATCCGGCTTTTGGAGCCGAAAAGGGTAAAAAGATTTTGTTTTGAAAAGGTAGGCGATAAAAGCATTTTTGGTTGCAATGCCGAACTAGTCGGTCTTAAAAATTGTTTTTAGAGTCGCCACCCATTTCGGGAACCGGTTTTTACAAAACCAAAAATTCGTTTGACTCCGTTTTAGATAAGGCAGGTCTTCAACCGAAAGAATTTTGGGTAAGCGGGTAGGGTACGTTAGCCGAAATTACAATTTCGACTAACGCCCGGTTTTACCGGCCTCCGAAAAATGTTTTCCTTTTTAAAAGTTAAGACTTGATTTTATTTTAGAAAAACCGCTACCGATGTTCCTAAACGGTGATAAAATCGTTTGCGACAAACACATTATAGAGAGCGGTAAATTGCGGAAAATAAATTACGGAATTTAAACACCCCTTAAATCTAAAAATATTCTTTCTCCGATTTACGGAGAAAATAATTATAGACGGTTTCCTACAAATTACATTCTATTCAATTTAATCCCCAAATTAAATCCCGGCGCCCAAAACTAGCAATTTAAAATATTTAAAGGAAAATTACGAATTAATCCACAAAATTAAGATAATTACAAAAAGGCACCAAACATGAAAACCAAACATCCACATTCATAAACAAGCCAAATAATTCAAACAAACTCTTAAATGGTCAAATTTATACAAAAAGGGGTAAGGTTTGGAAAATTACAATTTGACCCCTTAACTTTGTGAAATT
>CANUEY010436348.1:0-18763 GCA_948099555.1 Croton setiger
CAGAATCATATCATATCTTCATTGTAGAATATTTTTACATTCAATTGTATTTATTCTATTTGTAATATAAAACAAGTAATCTGTATGAATAAAAAATTAAGCTTTCCAGAAACAAGTACTAATCTCTCTATCAAAACAACAATTTCAACCGCCAATTTGCGAGCTCAGAATTTAACGAAAACGAAAGGAAGAATGTCTCCTTCCATATTCATTTCTTAAGTTATATGTTGTAAGATTTTTTTTTTCCCCAATAATAATAATAATTACTGTGGTTAAATGTTAAAGTTCATTTTCTTTTACACTTCTGAAGAAAAAGTTATTTTTTGAAAATTGAAATTGAAAATATTATTAATATATATTAAATTTCTGAAAAGTAAAATTTATTAATAAAATTAAAAAATAAAAAATAAAATAGAAATTTTTATTTTTTATAAGGGAAGTCATCATGTAAGAGGATAATGAGAGTTATTTAATTTTCAAAACTTTTTTTTTTTAAACTAAAGGTTGAATTGTTTTTTATTTCCAGATAATTAAATTGTCCGAATTTACTTATTCCAACCAAACAAAATGATATCTATGGGTATAATAAACTATTTTAAAAATTATTATCTAACATAACTCAAGTTCCGAAAACTATGAACTATTAGAAAGAGCTCAAGTTTAATAAACTAGTGCCAGTGGCTCTAAATTTTGACATATTTTCTATTGCGTCTAAAAATTGTGGACGAAAAGATCTAAGTGTACAACAACTGAAATATGAAATCTATTAATAAATTTTTTAAATCAAAAGACTCAATCGCAGATTATGCGAAACTTTAAGAACCTGAAAATAATTACACTATAAAATTATATTGAGAAATTTATTGTTATTTAGTTATTGTTATCAATATTTTTGAATCAACTTAAGATAATCTTTTTCTGTATGTGTCACGTCAATAAATGATGCATTTTGAATTTTTTTTTAAAAAAAAAAGAATATGCATTGTGGAAAATTATCCTTATTAATTATTTTTTTAAAAACACTAATTAATCTCTCTCTCTCTCTCTCTTTTAATCGAACTAACTAACTCTAATAAACTAAAATTCTATTAAATGCTATACATATTGCAAAACGTTATCTTTGCCTCAAGTGGCAATTATTGTCACCCAAATATTCCTAAGAGTAATTAGTTTAGCTCATTTATTTTTAATTTTTTTTGAAATTAGAGATAAAGAATTCCAACTCTGATCTATTGTTTGGATTGTAAATACACTTAACAGGAAGTTATGTTAAGTTCATTTAATTAATTTAAACTTATAATAAAATTAGACTTACTTTTAATAGAAAATAACCTACACTTCCATTTATATATATATATATATATGTATCCTACACTTCCCTTATACCTCATGTAATATGTTATTCAATTTATTGGATGTAATGTTTATCATTAGGTTAAAAATTATTGTTATTCTTTAGATCATAATATGTCTATTTACCTGCGTCAGCTCAAGTTCATGTTTCAATTATTTCAAGGACACTCATACCGGTGTAATTTATGCTTCTTTATTTATTTTTTAAAATTAAGACTGGAATGTTTGTACTAATTTTGACATTAATTTAAGATTTGATTATGTATTATAAGTTTATATGACTGTAAATTTAATGAATTTTAAAATTGGAAGGAGCACCATTAATCATTTTCCTGATTCTATCCACCTAAATCTGTGAACCATAAGGCAATTGCTCATCTTAATCAACAATGTTAATGTGAGATTAATCACACATTGATTAGAGTCCTGAATTCAACTGCTTTTGTGTGAGTCTCTGATGCAACTTGTTCGGAAAATGCACCATATCATAATCTTAGACCATATGTTATGACAAAAATTAGTGTCGTTTTCTTTGTAACATTATATGAGTGTATTGAGATGAAGATTATAATTGTGAAAAACAATTGTGTTATTGTAAGAGATGAGTGGATTTGGTAGATGCGATGAGGTCAGGCCAAAATTTTAAACTTTCTTCTAAATAGTTTATGAAGTTAATTTGACTTGGGCAAAATAATATTATTTTCTAAGAACTAACTCTAGCTATTGAATCTTCATAAATAAATTAATCCTTGAAATTCATTTCCAAATAAATTCTAAAATTCTAAAATTAAATGGAATAACAATGCTCTAAATCATAAAAGTCAGTGGTTGAGATATCATTTTCCTTGTTAAACGTTTCAGGAGTCTTGGGCTGTCTAACTTCAAGTAACATTGTTGTGTTAGTTTTGTTTTCTGTAACAGAGATGGAACATATCAGAAGTCCGTTTAGAGGAATCATAAGTGATATCAGAGGAAGAACACCTTATTACAAACAAGATTGGAGTGGTGGCATTCGTTCAGGAATTGGGATTTTAGCCCCAACTACATATATTTTCTTTGCTTCTGCTCTTCCTGTTATTGCTTTTGGGGAGCAACTTTGCAGAGACACAGGCAATTACTAATACTCATTGTTTCTATATTTTCTTCCAAAGTTATTGTTCTAACATATTTTCAGATGGAAGCTTGAGCACAGTAGAAACATTGGCTTCTACTGCTATTTGTGGAATACTACACTCAATTCTTGGTGGGCAACCTCTTTTAATTTTAGGAGTTGCAGAACCAACTGTCATTATGTACACTTATTTGTACAATTTTGCTCGAGGAAGAGATGACTTGGGACAAAAACTTTTCTTGGCTTGGGCCGGATGGTATAAAAAACTCACCCTTTAACATTAATGTTAGACCGTTTCAAATAATCTAATACTGCAATTTTTTGCAGGGTATGTGTTTGGACATCCCTTTTGCTGCTGCTTCTTGCTGTATTCAATGCTTGTACTATAATCAATAGGTTTACAAGAATTGCAGGCGAGCTATTTGGCATGTTAATTGCTGTTCTTTTCATTCAACAAGCTATTAAGGTTAGTTTTAAAAGAGAAAGAAAACGAATAATTTTGGTTTAATCAGATCAGTATTTGATTGAGTTATGTAAATGATAAAATTTGATCATAGGGAATGGTGAGTGAGTTCAAAATTCCGAAAGCTGAAAATCCAACATTAGACAAGTATCAATTTCAATGGCTTTATAGTAATGGATTATTGGGTATAATTTTCACCTTTGGCCTTTCTTACACTGCCTTGAAAACCAGAAAGGCTAGATCATCGTGGTATGGCACAGGTATTTTACTTTTATCAATCAAAATTTAAGTCTTCAAACTAATAGCTTCTAATGTGAAATCTGAAAAATTATCAATCAATTTCATTTTACAGGGCGTTTAAGAAGTTTCATCGCAGACTATGGAGTTCCTCTAATGGTTGTTGTATGGACAGCTCTTTCATTTAGTATGCCAAGCAAGGTTCCTTCTGGAGTTCCTAGAAGGCTCTTTAGTCCTCTGCCATGGCACTCTGCATCCTTAAGCCACTGGACTGTAGTCAATGCTATGGGAAATGTTCCTACAGTATACATATTTGCAGCCTTTATTCCTGCTTTGATGATAGCAGGACTTTATTTTTTCGACCACAGCGTAGCTTCGCAGCTTGCTCAACAGAAGGAGTTCAATCTTCAAAATCCTTCTGCTTACCATTATGACATTTTATTGCTAGCACTTATGGTACATCCCAATTTTATAGACTAAAGCTATCTATTTTCCTTTTTTTTTGGCCCAAAAATCTTATGTGCTATTATTAACCAAATGGTTTTTTCAGACTTTGCTTTGTGGATTAATTGGACTACCTCCTTCTAATGGAGTCCTTCCCCAGTCACCGATGCATACGAAAAGCCTTGCTGTCCTAAAAAGACAGGTAATGCTGTGCTGCAACGATATTTGATTCGAAAACATTGATTTAAGTAGTTTCTTGTAGTGTAAAGTGCTGCACATATAAGTTGTGATTCTGAATGAGAATAATATTGTGCAGTTCATTCGGAGAAAAATGGTCGAAAGTGCGAAGGAAAGCATCAAACAGAAAGCTAGCAACTCAGAAATATATGGCAAGATGCAAGCTGTGTTCATAGAAATGGACAAAAGTCCAGTTGTAAGTCAAAAAATATACGCA
The DNA here is from genome assembly GCA_948099555.1 of Croton setiger. Classification (NCBI taxonomy): domain Eukaryota; kingdom Viridiplantae; phylum Streptophyta; class Magnoliopsida; order Malpighiales; family Euphorbiaceae; genus Croton; species Croton setiger. The sequence continues at coordinate 4,063 of CANUEY010436348.1, forward strand.
TCAATATCGCCAACTTCATGAAGCAATATGCTCCTATTTATGGTCAATTGGTGTGTACTGCAGGTTGCAGTAGCTAAAGAGCTGGAAGACCTGAAAGAAGCAGTAATGAAAGGGGAAAACAAAGATGCATTTGATCCCGAGAAGCATATCGACGATTACTTGCCTGTTAGAGTAAATGAACAAAGAGTCAGTAATTTCTTACAGTCACTTCTTGTAGCAGCATCCGTATTTGCCATGCCAGCAATAAAACTTATACCCACTTCAGTTCTCTGGGGATATTTTGCTTACATGGCTATTGATAGTCTACCTGGAAATCAGTTCTGGGAAAGAATGCTACTTCTCTTCATCACGCCCGCCAGACGCTACAAGTAAGACTATGTCTGATAAACCGTAATGCAACGTAATTTAAACTTTCGTCCTAACGATGATTCGCTTTTTTTCCAGGGTGTCGGAAAGAGTTCATGCTTCATTCATCGAAACGGTTCCATTCAAGAACACTGCTATATTTACAATCATACAGTTGGTGTATTTCCTGGTCTGTTATGGAATTACATGGATTCCAATTGCTGGAATTTTGTTTCCATTGCCATTCTTCATTCTGATATATATAAGGCAGCACATACTTCCTAAACTGTTTAAGCCTCATCATTTAAGAGAACTGGATGCTGCTGAATATGAAGAAATCACCGGAGCTCCTAGACTATCTTTCAGGGTACACGCATTTGTATATTCAAATTATTTGTCCATGGTATAATATAGTTTGGATTAGTACTAAATTTTGCCTCTTTTTTTAATTATCAGGAAGAAGCTGCTGGTATAGGAAATGAAGAAGGCAAAGTACAAGTTTGTGATGCTGAAATGTTAGATGAACTTACTACTAGCAGAGGAGAGCTCAAAGTTAGAACTGTAAGCTTCCATGAAGATAATCGGAATCAGGTCAGATAAATTTTTTTTCTAATTAATTAAATTTAGCATAATTTTTAAAAACTGTTGTGAAAGTATCAATTCATTACTGATACATATATTTATTCACATTATTACTGCAGATTTATCCTGAGGAAGTTTCAGAAGACTGAAATTATAACAATTCACTAGGGATATTAGAGATGTTTAAGTAGTGATGGTATTATATTATGTTGTAATCTGTATATATGTAGTTAAAAAGGGATAGATCAGCTTCTTGCCTTTTTTTTTTTATTGTAATCTTTTGACATCACACAAACTATTGGAATTTCTTTTACTCTGCTACGTTCAGTCTTTCTCTTCTTTAAAAATTTGAAATTACCCAAAAAACATAAAATTGAAAAATTTCGTGAAATTCAAATAAAAATCAATTTCATTTGGAAGAAAATAAATAAATTCGATACATTTTAATTTTTTAAATCCCGCTAACTTTCATTTTTTTTTTAAAAATCTCTTGACTTTTTTCCCCAATAATCTCTCTTAACTAATTCAAATTCTAATAAAAGAAAATTATTTTTAGGTCTCTAATCTATTTTTAGGTGCTCCAATTTTGAAAAACTAATTTAGAAATTCTTCAATTAGCGTGTTATCATGTTAATTTGATGTCATATTTGTAATCATAAATTTATGAATATTCAATTGATATATAGCCGTTTATATTTGTTAGCGACCGAACGGTACTGGAATACTGGCCGAATACTGATAAAAAATTCACCGGAAAAAAGGGGCCCGGGGTATATATTCGTTTGAAACTGTCATTGAAAAAATTATCTTTCTTAGATATTATTTTCAATTATTTGGCCTTAAAATCACTAAATAGCATTTGATTCCATTATTTTGTTATTTTATTTGTTTTGCTAAGCATTTTGTTTTTGGCAGTTGAATTTGCATATATCCCTTTCAAAAAAACAAAGTTCGAACCGTTTTAGACAACACGTTTGAGCCTAAAGTTCTTTCTCATCTTCTTGGGCCGGGCCTATTCTATGGATAAAATTGGGTCATTTGCCTATTGTATTGACCCACGAAATGAAATGACCAATTCCATCTCGCATTTATTAGTGCTAAAGTAACGAAAACCAGAAAATAGGGATAAAATGGGTAACACACCATATCCAGCTTTAAATATCCCGTGTCAATTCACCAACTACCTTAAAAAGGAGTCCCACAAAAGCGCAGAAAAGTGGAAAGCAAATTTTAAAAGCCCCAAATTGACCTTTCCACGCTCCCTCACTCCATCCACGTGCGCAACCTTATCCAAGTCTTTCTTAACAATTATCCTCTGCTTCCGCTTCCACGTGCCTCAGCCCCAACTCCGCTTCTACACTTGTATTTGTATGCCAATAATACCCTGGAATCATAAGAAATGACTGTCTAGTACAGAAGCGTACACTACGGTTAGGGCAAATTCATGTACAATGTACATAGACGATAATTACCCTTAACCCAAGTTGGCAACGTTTATCCAAAAATACACGAGTTACGCAATATTTTCTTCGTTTCTTTAACCCTCTAATTACGATTTCTCTATCTTAAAGTTTCTCATCTTCTGCTCGTTCTCTCTCTAGTTCAATGGCTTCCGTTGTCACGTTCAACTGCTCCCTCGCCGCTCCTCTTCGTTCATCGGCTGGATCTGGAAGAAAGCCTGACTCGAATCGCCGGAAAACCTCTTCTTCCACCTGGTGGGCGCCAATCTTCGGGTGGTCCTCCGATCCCGATTACGTTGATAATAGCAGTAGCGATACTATCAACATTGATAGATCCGGCACATCGGAGTCGGAGTTGGAATCGCAACGACCGAGATCTAAGTACTCTTTGGGTTGTTTCACAGAAGATAAAGCGAAGCAGCTTAGAAAGAAGACTATGGAGAATAATTCATTTCATGATAGAATGTACCATTCAGCGATTGCTTCTCGTCTGGCGTTCGATACGCCGGGTAAGTCCGACCAATAAAACGGAGCGGCGTAGCCCGGTAAGTCCCCGCCTCGACGGCGATTATGGGCTGAAAATTTGTCGAAAATACGAACGTTATCTTCTTGTATTTTTGATTCAGTTTTTGGCTTTTGTTGTGTGGGGTTGAGAACACGTATTTATGATGCGTACTCTTATGTTAACGTAGGGATTGTCTATATAAGAACGTTTTACTTTCACGGCATTTTGTGGCCGTCCGTTGAAAGGGATCCAAACGCTTTTGGTTTTCCGATATGGGTATGGCGATGTCAGGTGCTTTTATAACGATGATGGCCATCCCTAAAGGTTCCCATTTCGACTCGTTGGACTTTCTTTAGAGTAAAAAAAAAAATGTTATGACTTGAAACAAATGAGTTTCAAGTCTAAATATTTTTTCGATAAAAAAAAAAGTCTAATTATTTTTAATTAATTCCATACAAATTGTATAAGATCTTGAAAGTTTGAAGAATCAAGTAAAGATAAATTTGTTCTAATTTTCAAATAAAGTAGAAATAAATTTTAGATCTTAATAATTAAATAATTAATTTCAAATAGTTATAAGCAGCGATAAATTATGGAATTGTGAGTGTTGGGGATTTTGTAAAATTCTTGTCAATTAATTCAAATGTTTTGCATAAAAAGAAAACGTTAACCAATGGGTTATTCAAAAGACAAACAATTGAAATTTGCTATGCATAACCAATACATATTACAATTGAAATTTGCTTCCATTACAAACAATTGAATCAAACAAATAGAGGTTCAATACATATTTATTGGGTGTTAGACCCGAAAATCTGAGTTGGACCTAAATGGAACTCAGGAGTCCAATAATGAAGGACAGAGGCAGGGATGACCATGGGGCGTTGTTCCTCCATGAACTAAATATAATAGCAGAAAGGTCTGCTCCTGCTACTTCTCTTTTTTAATGGTCGTTCATTACTAATCCAATGCTTTTTTTATCTTTAAAAAATAAAATAAAAAAATTCATCTGGACATTAGGTCTATTTGGGAGGGATTCAGCTGTTCCAGCCCCAATGCTTTTATGTTGTTAATTTCTTTTATATTTTTACTTTTTCAAGATTTAAAAATAAATATAAAATATCCACTTAAACATTTGATCTTTGTGTTTGTCAAGGTATATTACAAACAATGTTCCCATAATTTACAATTTATCATCTCATCTTATTTCTTTAATAAAATTATACTTTTTCAAATTCTTTTTTATAATTTGATCTTAGATATTATGAATGACAATTGTTTTTATATTAATAAAATTATATTAAGTGTCATGTTTTTATTATGACTAGCTAAGATAATAAAAAAGAAATTAAACAAGATTCTAATTTTTTTACTATTATAAAATTATATTAAATTTTATTGAAAGCATGCTATATTTTTTTTTTTTTTGTGTGTATTTATATTGATTTTATGAGTCTTAAATTCAATTTAGTGTATTTTAGTAACTATTTGCAGTGTACATTCTTTAATAAGTTGTAAATGACTTTCTTTATTATAATTCACTAGTCAATTGGTTGTATGTCTTTGAAAAATATGTTTTTTTTTTTTAAAAAAAAAAAATCCCAAATGGAGTTTCATATACATTTTATATAAATGTTCCATAAACTTATCACAAATTAGAAGTTAGGAACTTCAATTAATTTTAACCTTTTGTAAACCTTATACAAACTAATTGTAAACTACTTGTTAACGGGTATGCCCCGAATTTTTAATTTTATTTCATAATTTTACCATCTACTTTATTTATCAATAAATTACATTAAGATGAACTTTTTTTTTTTTTTTTTTGAATATGATTAAAACATCCCTTTTTCTAAGTAGGGATGCAATTTTTTCTTTATTGCTGATTGAAAGATTTGAATGTAAATATTAATAATAAATTATCATAGAAAAAATTTAAGTGGAATACGGTGAAGAATATTAGAAATTTTTTAAATTCAGTGTCACCTCTTCTTTTGTATAACTAAAAATTTGTAAAGATACGAAATAACTAAATATTTATAAATTTTAATTAATGAAATATTTCTACATTTGTGAAAAATTAACTATATATTTGGGGAGAAATTTTTCTTTTTTAGGTTATTGAAAAGATAATTCTTTTTGGTGCGTCTGGATAGAGCAATAAATGTTCTTTAACATATCCCACCTCATCTCACGAAATGTTTGTTCAAGTTCGTTTATTTAATTAAACGGACTTGTTCATAAGTCTCTGGTCGAACAAGTTTGTGAATCTACTTGTTTATAGTGTTTGTAAATATGTTTGAGTCTTCTCAAACAAACTTGTGAACTGAATCATTTGTATTTTATTAACTAAAAATTAATTTTTCTCATGTATGTAAAATAACGTCGTTTTGCAAAAAGTTCTAATGAGTTTAAAGTCGAGTTTGAATGAGCTTTCAAGTTGAGTTTAAATGAGTTTTTTCGAACTGAATTTTAAACAATCTCACAAGTCAACTTTCGACTTATCGATTCGAGTTTGGAATGATTTCACGAATTAAATGCGAGCTCAAATTTTCTTAAGTATAAAAGGGCTTAACTTGATTCGAGCTGAAGCTTAGAAAATTTTTAAATGAGTCGAGTTTGAATCTGTTACCATTCGGCTCAGCATATCTTACTTTCGAATGTGAATAGTTCCCCTCATGTAATATAAAGTTCAAATGCATAACTTAATACCTAAACTTTAAACAAATTTTCGAATGAAATCCTAAATTTTACTAATACTCCATCCGTGTAACCAAGATGAGCCTACGTGATTTAAAACCTGCATATATTAAATTGGTTGCTATTTATATCTTTCAATAATTAAATTATCAATTATTAATAGTATATGTTTTGGATGTTAAATACGACAGTATAATGTTATAGATATTAAATTGGTGATTGACATAGATATGGATTTCATTTAAAATATTTATTAAAATTAATTTATGAAATAGGCGAATAAATAAATAAACAGAATTACTGAAATTTGGCAGAGGCAATTCTCTTGAGTTGACGGTCGGAAATGAAGCAAGAAAATGAATAATTTATGGGAATTCATGATTATGTTTCAAATACAATGCAACCAAATCAATAATCAATCATTTTGATTTTATTATATATATTCAAAACTGAGTCGGTGTATTTACCTAACATCAATTTACAACAACCTTCAAAAGATAAAAAAAAAAACCTTGTAAAAAATCTGACATTCAGATCCATGTTGGTATATAAATTAAGCATCAAAATTTTGATTTATAATGGTACAAGTTAATGCGATATACCTGATTCCAACTTATTGGATAATTAAATTTAGATTAGTAATTTTAATCTTAAAAAATATAGAGAGGTTTGTTGATGCAACACAGTGCACATGCAACCACATATAATATAATTGCCGACCATAACCAAAATGTAAGATGTTAAATTACTAATTTGTGTATATAAACTGAAAAAACACTCCATATGATTCCTCTTCCACATGCATATAATAAGATCTGAAATTAATAATTATCTCTTTTTGGTTTCGATTCTGATATGTCTCTGTCTATTCCCAAGAAATTTAAAATTATCAAGTGTTATTGATCTTAGAGACACATTTCACTTTCTGAGAAGTATAGTATTGAACCCATGTGCTCTCTTCAATTATTATTGCCTCTTCTAATTTTAAATTTAAAACTACAAGTAATTTTATGAAATCTGAGAGGAATTTTAAGAGACAGATATGGTTAGGAAATGAAATAATTGCATGTGGCTTTCAATCCTGTCTTTAATTTTTTTGAGCCTTCACCAGATAGTAACTAAATCTTCAAATTAATACATGAATTAATACTCACTCTTGTTAAATTAATCACATCCTTTTAATTTATTATTATAACATATTTGTTCATTTTGATCCTTATTTTTATTTTTTATTAGAATTTGTACCCACGCATATTAAAAAAATTACATATTAGATCTATATCGATTCATTTTATTTTTTTTTTTATCCTAATTCAATTATTATATGTTACAAATCTTAAGAATATTAGTAGACTCCTACCCACATTCATTATTTTCATAATTACATTGTAAATAATATCACTTACATTATTATTTCATAAATATAAAAATTTGAGATGTTTTTATAACCACGACAGCCAATAATCTTATGAAGCACCATCTTAACAATTTAGCTTTAATTTTGATATGTATTTATGATGAAGAAAAGAATTTTATTTTTTCAAAATTTAAGAACACAAAAAGAAATTTCTTCTTTTCAAATTAAAAAGTGTACTTTAATGATTTTTATTTGATTTTATATATAAAAATTGTTATCATGAATATATTAATTTGAAACGTAACTACCTTTATAAGTTTTGTTTTTTTTTTTTTAAATGTAAAAGTCAAAACTAAACTCTTCACCTAATTGACCTCAAAAATAATATCAGTTAAAACTGAGCATCTAAAAACATATTTACGTGGATCATTTAACCCTATTATATATCATTAATATCACTATGTAAAGCAAAATACAATCAGGAGTAGTATTTGACAACTCCATACAACCAGACCTAGAATCAGATACATATGTCAAATTATGTGCATATTAATTCGCTGATCGCTTCACAAAATTCATTGTAAGTGAAAAAAAAAAAAAAACTCTATCAACTACTTAGAATCTCAAAATTAGATTTTCAAAATAAGCAAAATCTAAATTAGATGACCTCAACGCATGCACTGTAAACAATCAGTTTCTAAGTAAATTTGTGCTATAAATTTTTTTTCCTTTTAACCAAAATAATGCCTCCCTTATTGTCAATTTTTCTGTCATTAACGCACTATAATTTGGTCCTAAATATTTAGCAACACAACTGACCAAATCATCATGATTATTTATTACAATTTATCCTACTTATCTTCTTTTATATCTAAATCAAATGAGATATTAACATTGCATAAATATTGTTAAAAATATAAATTTTAAATGAATATCAAATATAAATAAATGATTACCTGATTTGACATGATTCCATTATAGAAAATTTAATACTTGTTCAACTTTAAAACTCATTTATCTTTACTTATTAAGTTTTGAACACATGGATCGAGATGAGTATTTAAAATCATCAGCATTTTTACTATCTTAATCAATATAATATTATATAATATATACTCACACACACTCCTAAAACTTTTTTTTTAAGTGAAATCGCTAAGTTTGATATCGGTATTAGGAATAGGATACTGTAAAAATATAGAATAAATTAATGCATTTTGTTATTTTATGAATAATAAAAAATTTCAATGTGAATTAAAGTTAGTTAATTGATTTTCATATAAGAATTCTCATTTGATAAAATTATATTTAAGATAAATATTTTGTAGATAATACTATTGACCAAAATAAATGCATATAATTAATTATTTTTAATAAATACTAAAAAAATCAATTATTTTCAATAAATTATGATTATTTTATTTAAAGGAATAAACTATAATTAGTTAATTTATTTTTTATTTTTTTTACAAAAGTTGTATAGGATGATAAGAAATCAAAGGAACATGAATATTTAAAAACAGAAATTATTTATTATTGCCGACCAAAATTTGATTTTAAAATTAAATGTTTATATATATATATATATATATATATATATATATATAAGCATTTAAAGAGTAGATCAATGCATTTTGTTGTCTTATTTTTTATTTCAATGTGAATTAAAGTTAGTTTAATGATTTTACATATAAGAATTCTCATTTGGATTTTCCTTTTATTTGAGAAAATTATATTTAAGATAAACATTTTGTAAATGTCAATATTGACCATAACAAATGCTTATAATTAATTATTTTTAATAAATTTAAAAAAAATCAATTATTTTCAATAAATTAAGATTGTTTTATTTAAAGGAATATAATTAGTTTATTTATTTATTTTTTAAAACAGAAATTGTATAGGGTGTTAACATGTATATATTCTAAGAAATTTTTTTCTGAAGTACTAAAATAGAAAATTAAAAAAGCACAATAAAAGATTTAAAAAACTTGCTAATTAAAACTTTGATCTTAAAATTGAATGTTTAATTCAAAATTATTAAAACAAAATTTGCTCATGTGTTGCATTTAATAATATCTAATATTGTTTCTAAAATTGTCTAAACTACATGTTATTATTTTTTCACTAATTCCATTATTATTGGTACAATTCAAAAATGAAAACACTTAATATTTCATAAATGGGGCAGTAAGTTTGATGTTAAGATCATGTTTTTCAAAACAAAATCTTTAATGTTAAACATGTGTTACTATGTTTAATCTATTAGTAAATACATATGTAATTTAAGCATAAATGGCACAATCTCAACTTAACAAAAACAAAATTATGTTTTGACACTAGTTTTTAAAATTTTCTATAAAACAATTTAGAAAACATATTATCATGAAAACAAATATTTATTTATTTTTTTTGAAAATGGAAAAAATTAAAATAACTCTTTCAATGTAAGCTTTACTGATCCTAAAAAACTGCCAATTCATTCATAATAATCATAATTAAATAAGATTATTAGAGAGTATTAAATTGGTTCATCTTTCCAATGATCATGACGTTGTTATACAAATTTAAGGAATAATATAATGTTCAGATTCAATAAGCAAGAATAGGATAGTTCTAGTGGCATTCCCGTAAATGAAGTAAAAAGCGATGTCTTTCTGGTGGGACAAAGCTCATAAAACCCGATGCTTCCCTTCTCTGTTCTCATCATCCAATCCCATGCAAATTTAACATTTCTCTTCTTCCTCTGCTCACCCAAAGCTCCAAAATGTACAGAACAACGGTGCTCTTGGTGCTACTTTTCGCCACTTGTCATGTCACTCTTTCGATCCCTGACGGTAAGCTTCGTCCTCCTCCTCCTCCTCCTCCTCCTTTCTTTTCAACTGCAATTGTTCATTTTGTGCTCATTTATACACTAGAATTTGATGAATTCAGTTTATTCATTTTGAAATCGATCTTAACATATTAGATTTATATATTTTTTAATCAAATTACATGGAATCGTTTTGATTGTTTGTTTTTGAATCTTAAACTGTGGATTATGGAGTTTTTGTTACATATGCATAGTGAAAAAGAATGAGAGCATTAAAAGCTGGTCTTGGAATTTTAATAAATTCTCATTAAATAAAAGGTACATGCAGATTTCCCTTTCAAATTCTTAAAATTACTAATCCAAAAATTAATTTCTAAACCATTAAGACCATAGAGTGGCTTTGTCACGTCAACATATTGCTTCTCAATTTAATGTTGCATTTATTGTCTTGTTTTTAATACATATATATTGAAGTGGTCCAATTTGCACAAAATTCAGTTTCGAAGCAGACGAGTAGGAGAGAAAAAATCCTAGCACAGTGCACTAAGTGCTCCTTTAGCAAGCCTGTGAATATTTGGTCTGAAATGGCTTTATATGATCTTTTAATCACATGGGTTTAAAACAGACCATGTGATCACACCAAAGCCTTTACCAATGATGACTTAGATTAGATCTGGAGCCAATGCTGGCTTTAACTACACTGTTGTTTAATTAATTGTAGTTTATTTTATACTGTCAAATAGTATTGCATTGAAAAATTCCAGGATTACTAATAGATCTGATAATTAATTACAGGTTTACTGCCAAATGGGGATTTTGAGTATGGTCCTAAACCATCACAAATGAAAGGAACAGTTATAACAGCCAAGAATGCAATCCCAAACTGGGAAATTTCAGGCTATGTAGAATACATCAAATCTGGACAAAAACAAGGTGACATGTTGCTTGTTGTGCCCGGTGGAGCTTTCGCAGTTAGATTAGGCAATGAAGCTTCCATCAAGCAGAAGATTAATGTCACCAAAAACGGCTATTACTCAATAACTTTCAATGTGGCTCGCACCTGTGCCCAAGAAGAGAAACTAAATGTTTCAGTTTCACCAAATCTTGAGCCAAATGATTGGGGAATTTTACCTATGCAAACAGTTTATAGCAGCAATGGATGGGATTCATATTCCTGGGCATTCCAAGCTGATGCTTCTGAAATTGAAATCACTTTTCATAACCCCGGCAAGGAGGAGGATGCGGCCTGTGGCCCTCTTATTGATTCCGTAGCAATCAAGGTTCTAGCCAATCCTAAACGTACTAGAGGTAATTAATTAATTACATCTACTTTGAGCTCTTTTCTTTTCTCATTTTGAGCTTATTTCGCGATTTTTTTTTTTACAGAAAACTTGCTAAAGAATGGAGACTTCGAAGAGGGACCTTATGTGTTCCCCAACACAGATGGGGGAGTCCTAATTCCACCCCACATTGAAGATGATCACAGTCCTTTGCCGGGTTGGCTGATTGAGTCTCTAAAGGCAGTTAAGTACCTAGACAGTGAACATTTCACAGTTCCACAAGGGAAAAGAGCAATTGAACTTGTAGCAGGAAAAGAAAGTGCCCTTACTCAGGTTGTCAAAACTGTACCCAAAAAGACCTATGTCCTAACTTTCAATGTAGGTGATGCTAAGGATTCATGTGAAGGGTCACTGGTAGTAGAAGTATATGCTGGTAAAGATAAAATTCAAATACCTTATGTATCTAAGGGCAAAGGAGGATTCAAGAAAGCTCGATTCGTGTTTCAGGCTATTTCGACGAGAACTAGGGTCATGTTCTTGAGCTCATTCTATACAATGAAGAGTGATAACTCTGGTTCTCTCTGTGGTCCTGTAATTGATGATTTGAAATTGGTTAGTGCCCGTAAACCAAGGCGTCTTATGTAATCAAGATTAGATAGTTAATTAATTGCATTTCTTATGCAAAATATGTCAATGTTGTTCATCGATTTCAGTTTGTGTTTAAGCAATTATTGATTACTATGATTTTATACATACCATAGGGTTCCTGTAATGGGAACGAACGAGATTTCTTGATACAGTGTGTTTAAAACTGATTAATCTTCACATGAAAATTTCTGTCTAATTGATAATTTGATGTTGAAATCTTCGCACTGAAACATTTTTCTTTTTAAATTTCACTTCCAAATGATCCAATTATTGAATTTAAGCAGCAACGCCCTTTTCTTTTTCTCTCAAAATTTCATTTTACTTTATTAAACACAAGAAAAACTACAAGAAGTGAAGTTCAAACTCTTACATGGAGTAATTATATAATAGAAGAATGCATTAACTACAATTATTCTATAGCTAATCCAAAATTATCTATCTTATAATTGTCTGTCAGGTGGTTTATGTTGTAAAATTAGAAGTTAAATATTACCTTAAATTTGTAAATGCACAGTTCAAGTAGAAAAGGAGGTTTTTTGGCCAAAGAGAAGTAACACAATGGAAGGAGTATAAGATTATGAGTTGAAAAATTAATCACAACCAAACAATAGCAATGATCTAAGGAAGAAAATACTAATAAAATAATTATGGATTTATTGATTTTTTGTCTTACTATAGCAACAATGTCGCATCCTCTAATTAACCATAGGATTGAATTCTACATATTACAGTAAAACAACTATACAAATAAACAAAACTTTCTTATTTCTTCTTTCTGAGAAATTCTAAACCCAGGACATAACCAGGATTTGGGACTCAAACCAATCCTTAATAATAATACAATACAAATGTGATAGTTCCATTCGATGTAAATGTGTAGTTGTAGCTTATTTAGATATATTACATCTGAATATTACAGGATATCTAAGACCACTGCAGAAAGATATAAGACAATCTGGAAACACAGTGAAACAGAATGACCGAGTGAATGATTTTAAATAACATAAATGGCACAACACAAAGTCTGATACATTGATATACATTTTCGAAAGGAAAAAAAAAAAAAAAAACGTAATCCACCCAACTATCATATCTTGTGTCGCCCATATCATCCATCATTGATCAAAGACATACTTGTATCAGATTACAAGTTTAAAAATTAATCAAAGGGTAATTAACAAAAATAGATAAATCTTTCATATTTCTTCTCTTGACAGATTCTTATTGGTGATCTGGTTGTTGGGCCAAAATTCTAGCTCACAAGTGCAGATTGAATTGCTTTGGACTTACTCCGAGTACAGGACAACTATTCTCAAAACTACTAACTACTATAATATTCAAGGAGGTTGGTTTTCGAATCTGCTGAATCAATCTAACTAAACATTTTTCTCAGCAATTATAATGGTAAACACAGAGATCAATCATGCAATTACTGTCAATTTAAAGCATTCCTGGGTAGCATTCCACACCTTTCAAATGCCAAGTTCATATGAAAAGTTAAAAGGAAAAAAATTGCATATTATTCCAACATATCAAATTAACAGAAAGAGTGCACATAAATTCATACAACAGACTTTGACCAATCCTTTGCAAGCTTGCTTGAAAGATAAAACTAACTGGGATAATAAAAGTGGATTGATACCGAGTGTGCTCACAATTCAGAGGCGAACAGGGGTGGGCTTGTAGTCGATCACAATAACTTTATCCAAAGCAGGCAAGAACAAATTTGCAAAATCAACATGAGCAGGATGAGATATATACTCAGCAACACCTTCTGTACTCTCAAAGGTTGATTCAAATACATGAGTGAAGCCTTGGTGTAGGTTCTCAATGCTCACATCTGGACCCCTATTACATTATAATTTAAATATCATCACTTCTAACTCAACAAACAAGAAAAATCAGTCAGAACAAAAGTTCAAATTTCTGAACTGCCAGATCTGATCCTACAAATTTAGTTCAAAATACCTTCAGCTTCGACTAGTTCCGGTTCTAAACTCAAATTTTGGCCAGTTTAAAAAATTTGATGAACCGAAAAGAATCCTATTAAAAGCTCATCAAGGAAAAATTTCGGGTCAAATTATATATCTACACTAGAAGGAAATCTAATCTAACAAATAAGAAGAAATAATATAGCATCATGAAAGTCGAATTTATCTCATAAAATGTTTGATTCGATATCGATAGAAATGAATGGATGATGTTTATTTACCAGTGGAAGGCCTTCATGGATGGGATAAGATTAACGAGATTTGCATATCCTTTAATCAATTCGTCAATTTTTTCGGGCGAAATTCCATCTTTGAACTTAGCTATCAACACGTGTTTCACCACTCCCTTTGCTTCCTCCATTTTCGTTAGCTCTTCCTCTCTATTGACTTTCGAGTTTTTGAGTTCTGCACTGCGATCGACTACTTACCTCATTAACATCCATCCATATTGATAAAGAGCATATCTAATTTGAGATAAGGGGGCCACGGGTTGAGATGAATCCTAACCGTAACCGGCCCGTTGAACTGCTGGACCGGTGATCCGCCGGTTAATTGGCGGTTCGCGGTTAATCAGCGAGCCGGTTAACCGACAATTTGAAACAGATTAACTGGCGGTTCGGTTCGAATATTTTTTATTACTGTTTACCGGACTCAATTCTCCACCCATCCCATTAGCAGACCCGACCCAATTACACACCAACAACACACTAACCTACCCGTGAATTCAATTTGGAAAATTTAAGGTTTCTTCATATTCTTCAATTGGGAATTGCTCGACCTCTCTGCCACCACCGCCATCCTCCCTTCCTGCCATCACTGCCACCTCTCGACCTCACTACCATCACTATCACCACCTTCAGAAATCAAAGCCAACTTCTTCAGAAATCCCACAACCAAAACTACCTTTCTCTTCCGTCCGAAATCGAAGCCACCTCCCTCTTTCGTCCATAATCGATAATTTTTCCTCGCTGTACAGATCCTTTCCTCCTTCATTTCGTCTGTAATGGGTACCCTTTTCCAA
>CANUEY010436477.1:0-13494 GCA_948099555.1 Croton setiger
GGCTAGAAAACCCGAGTTACCCGTTTAGTAAAGAACACGCCCAAGAAGATAATTCACCTTCCATCAAGACCCAACGTCTCTCAATGGACGAAGAACCACTTGTACGCAAAGGATTTTAGGTAGGAATTGAAGAACGCCGCAACTTTGTTAAGGTTGATAAGTTAATCAAGTTCCTTGTGCAAAGAAGAAAGGAGAACACTCCCTATTCTAATTCACACGAAAACTAGAAGCAAAATAGGCTGAAATTTTAATGTTCATTAAGTGAAAAATTCGGCCACAACATGCCTTTAAATAGGCAAAACAAAAAAAATCCTACCCTATATAGGAAATAACTAAAGAATCCTAACTAAACAAGACTTAAGGGAACTTCCCCTAACCTAGCACAAAAATTACTTAAAAATATCCTAATTAATGACTAATAGGTGGGCCACAAATGCCTTAAGTTGGCTGCCACCATTCGGCCATGTGTTTTAATTAAGGCCCTACATGCAAGTTAATTAATTAAGACCCACAAAGTAGGCTATTACATAACTTTATATCAAAAGGCTCAATAAGCCTCAAATCAAACCCAATAGCCTAATTAAGACTTAATCTATCCCATAACATTAAAATTAGGCCCAAAAACGTCCAACTTTTGGCAGCTTCAAATTCGTCCCTATTCTTCATTCTTTAAGCCTTCTTGCCTTCCAAGATTTGGGTCCTTTAGCCAAGATTCGTCCTTAGCTGCTTCCTCTCTATTTCTCACGTCCAATTAAAGCTTTAACACGAACTTGGACGTTTCCATAAGCTCCTCTTCCATTTGCATGCATGCTCGATCTTGAATTCTCTTGGTGACCTCTCCCTACGCATATGCATTCAACTTGGCTTGGAACTTCTTAGCCATGTTCCTTGTGATAGGTCCACTTGCTAACTTTAATGGATCCTTGCTCGTATCAATAGGGCACCCTTTTACAACAATACTTAGCCAATTCTTCGTCACCCAATGAGTTTTTCACTAACATACCTTGACTAACCCTCTCTATTTATACCCCTTTATCCATGCCCAAGGAAATGCAAATATATGAATAAGTAGAACCTGGGTCTATCAAAGCAATAACAGACTGATTAAATAAATGAAACTCACCGACTATCACATCTGGAGCCTCATCATCCTCACAACCCCTCAAGGCATAAACCCTAACTGGAGCTTCTACTATTTCTGAATGAGCTCTTTAAGTACTAGCTCTACTACCACCCTGGCCTCTACATCGGCCTCCCACTGGCTGGGATCTCTCAGCTGTCTGAACCATGGCTGCTGGTGCCACATATCTTGGACACTCTTTCTTTATGTCTTTAGTGGATCCACAGATCCAACAGCTTTCAATGTTTCACCAGCAAGCACCTTCATGTCTTCGAGGGAACCCTCTGTCAGATCTTTTACCAGTACCTCCTGAGCTTACAACTGAAATAGACTGAATACTAGAACCATGAGTTGGACCATGGTTGTGAACCTGCCTAGATCCCGCCGAAGTGCAACTACCTCCTTGTCTCTTGCTGGCTGGCTGTGAAGTATTGGGAGCATTATACGTTTGCTCTCTACGCTGTTGGATTCTCTAGCACCTGTTGCGCTGACTATTTTATGCTTGTTCAACTTCTAGAGCAGCCTCAACCAATGATGCAAACTCTCTAAGCCTCGATGCCGCAACATCCGACTTGATCTCATCGTTTAATCCTCCCTGAAACTTCTTGCACCTCTGAGCCTCAGTTTGGATAATCCCCTCACCATACCGAGTGAGCCTGATGAACTCTCTCATATTCAGCAACAGTCATCCGACCCTGCTTTAAGTATATAAACTCGTTTCTCCTTGCATCAAGATAGCTTTCTGTCACGTACTTTTTCTTAAACTCATCTAGAAAGAGCTGTCAATTCCTCTGTTCCTCAACTACCTTCTATTGTGCAATGTTCCACCATACATATGCCTCACCAGCTAACAATGATGTGGCACATATGTAGTGCTCTTCTAGGTGCACTGAAGTTGATCCAATACCCTCATTGTCTCATCTAACCAGTACTCAGTTGCTTCAGGCCCTTCTTCCTTACTAGCCTTAAACTTTTCAACTCCATACTTCTTCAACTTTTACTATATCAGGAGCTGCTGCTAGAGTAGTAGGTACTACGCCTGCTATCTGGTGAAGAGCCTCTGCCGTTTGGAAGTATTACGGCTTGATCAAGAGCCACTGGTGTTGGAGCTGCTGCAGACCCCACACCTCCTCCTTGAGCATCACCCTCAACTGACCTTGAGGCATGACTCTTAATCTCGGCTGATTCTTGAGACATCCTATAAAAAGAAAGAACTGCTTAGTTCTCCAAATTGATATGGCAAGTACGACTCTCTAGACTCAATACCCACAGTTAAATCTAGGAAAATGAACCGGAGCTCTAATATCACTAAATGTGACGTCCCTAGCCAGTTCTCGGCCGACCGGTTCGGTTCATCACATTCTGTATGCTGGATCCGTAATTAACCTTTTCTTAAGTCATGCATAACTCGAATGACCATAATTTTTTTTTTGGCAACATGCAATTCCTTTTAACTAACATTGACTGCTTAATGGTTTCCTTAAAATCCACATGACTGTTTGATTTCATCATTTTACTTCATCATCTTCATTACTAGCTATATAGTTATAACAAAATAATTGTATGGCACGCTAAATAAGCACTTACAAACCATGATGAATGGGTCTAATAAACTACCAACTTAATACAAAAAGGATAACTGTATAATAACCTAGTACATGTCGTAATCAAAAGATCAAAATACAAAATAATCACCCTTCTTGAGATGTTGAGGGAGAACTCTGCAGCTGTGAAGAGAGAACCACTAACTTTTACTATCAACCCCTACGAGTTAAAACATTAACTGCTGAGCATTAAAATGCTCAGTGGATGCCATAACCGAAGTAAACATAATTCATAACACACATGCACACATCATGATGTCACTTTACCTAACTTACCCAAGTCATGCTGTAATAGAGCACATGCCAAATGTATGAACCAGACATTACGTATATAAATAAACATCATATAATAATCATCATAATGTTTCTTGCTCATACTACGTGCATAAATAATTATATCTTTATGTTCAATTAATTTGTCATATGTGGAGTCCCATAAATAAGGGAACTGTATAAACTGTATATGGTCCGAAGACCATACTGTATGAACTGTATGTGGGGATCCCAATTATATCTTATGGCCAAAGCTGGAAAGTGAACTGTATGTGGCAGTACTCCTAAAAACCTATGTCGCGACATAGCCTTATAGATAGGCCTCTACTACCATATATTAACCCCACAATATATTAACTCCACTTAGTGGAATGACCATTTTATCCCACTTAGTGGAATGACCATTTTATCCCTTAAAGGAACGCTTCTACATCTTTCTATAGTACATGCGTTTTGGTAAAAACTATGTGATACCGTTATGACCCAATTAATCTTCGATAATTAGCAAAATTACATTTAAGTTCTTTTGGGACATTTATGTACTACACCAACTCTAAATCTAGAAACTACTATTTGAAGTCCAATTCATGTCCTAAATGTCCATCTCTCACTTATACTGAAAAATAAAATTTATCACTACTATTGCATCCAACAAGTTCTCAATGTTTGTTAGCAAGTAAGAATCTTTTGGACTTGTCTTTATTTAAATTAGTGAAGCCTAACACACATTCACCACTTGCCATCACCTTCTTAACTAAAACCACATTAGTTAGCCACTCAAGGTACTGGACCTCCTAAATAACGCCTACCTGCTTCTTCTACCCTTACTATCTTTTAATCAATGGCCATCTGTATTTCTAGCGTGCCTTAGATTTTTTTGCGTTATTTGTTTGTAGCTCTTACCTATGCTTATTTTGTGAGTTATAACAATTAGATCAATCCTTTCATTATCCTAGGTCGACCAGGCGAATGTATGAATATTTTCTCTTAATGTCTTTCCCACCTCCTCAAGCTCTCCTATAAATACTACTCCCAAGACCAGTTTTTGTCCTTCCATTACCTCAATTTCTCTAGTTTTCCCTTGTGGGGTTATATGCTCTTCTGGCTGACTCACCAACTCGGGATCTAAACTCTCCTCTAGTACTAGTTTATTTTCTAATTCTAGGGTTTCAATTTCTTTTTTAGTCGCCAAGTATGTTCTTGCAGCTGAGTCACACAAGATATGGTTGAGCCCTTATAACCATATGAGTATAGTGCCCTCAATGTTTTCTGACGTCTCTTTATTACTGTGATCCTTCGATCTGTTAGGCATTTCATCATCAGATATTGTATACTTATCACCACCCATATTTCACGAAGATTGATCACCTTATTATCACATTATATGGTAACAAAATATTGATTACCATGAACATTTCATGACATTTTGCTATGCATAGGCGATCATCATCACCTAACTCAACCCTCAAATCAAACACCCTTTATGCATTAATCGCCTTTCCACTAATGCCAACAATGGAAACATCAATAGGTCTTAATTTTTCCCAATCCATTCCTACACTTTCAAATGCAACGAGAGCAAGTATATTTATGGCACTACTGTTGTACATCAAAGTTCTATAAAATTTGTGATTTCCCAAGGTCACTTTGACAACCAGTGTCATGGGTACCTTGGCCACTTGTTTATTTGGTCCTAGCCTTACCTTTGTCACATGCTACGCCTTCTTTTCTAACGCACCCGTGTTGTCTGTCCAGTTTTCCTTACGAACTACTTCAAGTCTCCAGTTGTATAAAACATTTTATCTCATCGATCAAATACCTAAATTCTTCAGTAGCATGTCCAAAATTTTTTTGAAATTTACAAAAGTTCCCAAAGCCATCATTTACTTTTGAGGTTGCCTAGGATACCTCACATGCAATCCTTTACTATTCTTACTCATCCACATCAACACTTACACTGGTTAGGGG
Organism: Croton setiger; assembly: GCA_948099555.1. NCBI lineage: Eukaryota > Viridiplantae > Streptophyta > Magnoliopsida > Malpighiales > Euphorbiaceae > Croton > Croton setiger. The sequence goes on from CANUEY010436477.1 coordinate 4,966, forward strand.
TATGCAAATCAGTTAACCGAACCGAATTAGTCGATTTTCGATTAATCGAATTTAATAAAGTAGAAACTGAAACCGAAACCGATTTTTTTTTTTACGGTTAACCGAAAACTGAAACGGATATTTTCAGTTAACCGAAAAAATAACCAAAAACCGAACGGTTAACCTAAAATGTTGAAACTTGTTTTTCAACTAGTTTTCAAATGACAGCGTTTTTAACCTTTGAAATTTCGGCTTTTCGGTTAACCGAAATAACCGAAAATTTCAGAAGTGATAACCAAAAACCGAACCGATTTTTTCGGTTAACCAAATCAAAAAACTGAATTTCAAAAACACTTCAACAAATCGATTAACCGAACCGAAATTTTTTTAATTTTTCAGTTCGATTTGGTTAAGACCGAAAAATGCTCAACCCTAACACCGGTGTGGAATTCAACGAAACATAGAATTTCCTGACTTTGTTCATAGTTCAGTTTCCATTGCTTCTGTTCTTCCAACGAACTCCATCTGAGATCTGTGCTCTTTTTCCCTTTGAAGTGTATCCCTCACCTCTTACGACCTGGACTAGATCATCTTGAATATTGATCCTGCTACTTACTTAGCAGTCTCATGTCTTATTCGTAACTAAGTTAGAAATTTGATTGAAAATTTTTCGAAACTATGGATGCTCCCTTCCAGCAACCTCTTAAACCAATCCTACACTTCATCTGACTATGTGTTAAGGGTCCTCTTGCACATCTAGGCATCCAAGACGTTTTATGTAAAGTAAGTAGAGGAATAGGTTTGGACATGGTTCTGTAGGTTGAAGTGTTTCCTTCCACTGAATTGCTTTATGTTTGGCATCTTACACTTTTAAGGCATTGGTTCAACTTTAGTCATTTGAGCTTTAAGCCTCTGGGCCTAATAACGAGCCCGAATTCAGATTTATGATGTAACATGAATGAACCCCAACCGTTAGTCCACTTTCAGCCGTCTACTTCGCTATCTCCCTGATCCAACGTTCCTATTTTCCGTCCTCATTCATCAATTTCAAAAATCAAAATCATGATTTGTTCACTATCGCCATCCTTCAATTCAAAAACCTAGGATTATCGTCTCTCTCGTCAATGATTGGACTGATGCGCGTCAAGGAAAGCCCTCCGCGTAATCCTCTGTATCTGGCCATCGTTCAGTGGTGAGAATAACAGCGACAAAAGGAAGAAACATCAATGGGCAAAACCAGTTGTCCCTTCTATTTTATCTGGTTCACAAGCAAAACCGCCGCCACAACCAATGGGCGTAAACCAAGTTGTTGCCGGAAGCGGGCACTCGTTAGTCATTAACCTTTGCACTACTCACCATTAATGGCTTCCGCTGGTTGTAGTAGTTCAGTGGTTTTTGCCATATTTGGGTTCATCATGTCCTCCACCTAGAAGAAAATTAATTTTTTATTTTAAATTTTCAATTAAATCAAACATTTAATTAAAAAAAAAAATCTCAATTCACAGTCCCCTCAAAAAGTCAAAATTATAAATTTATAAGAAGATAACGAAAAGAAATTAATTTATAATATAATTTGTAATGGTCTAAAGTAGTTATTTGACAAGTCAAGTTAAAGTTTAATAACATTGGCAGCTTGAGTGTGATTGGTAGAATGAGGTTGTGGAGTGTAAGGAATAGGCACCAAATACAGATTGTTCTTTCTTCCAACAGTAGCTCCAAAAGCTTCAGTCATGTCCATTTCTTCTGATGTGAGTCCATCGGGTAGCTTCCAATCGAAATGGTACAGTATTCTTGCTAGGGGAAGCTCTATGTTGGCCAGACCAAATGCAATTCCAGGACAAATTCTTCTTCCAGCGCCAAATGGAATAAACTCAAAATCCATACCTTTAAAATCTACGGAGCTATCCATAAATCTTTCTGGCATAAATTTATCAGGTTCGTTCCAAGCCTCAGGATCTCTTCCAATTGCCCAGGCATTTACAATGACCTTAGATTTTATTGGAATTTCATACCCTTCGATCACACAAGCTTCTCTGCTTTCTCTTGGAAGTAATAATGGCGCGGGAGGATGTAATCTTAGCGTTTCTTTTATTATAAGTGGCAAGTACTTCAATTGCTTCACGTCTTCTTCCCGTATAGTTTTCTTGCCATTAAAAGCTTCGCGTACTTCCGCCTGAGCTTTCTTCAGGATTCTTGGATTTTTCATCATTTCCGACATTGCCCATTCGACTGTTGTTGAGGAAGTATCAGTTCCAGCAACAAACAAATCCTGGATTATAAATTAGATTATAATTACTATTTGTCAACTATTATAAAATTGATGATAAGTAAAATAAAATAGAATTACTTACCAAAATAACAGCTTTGAGACTGTTATTTGTAACAGGACATTGAAGCCTTCCACTTCCTTGAAGCTTTAACAGAACATCAACTAAATCTTCTTTCTCTAACTCCTCACCATTTCTGTTCATCATTTTCTTCTTATGTTCATCAATAATATTGCCAAAAACAGTCCCCAATTCATCGCGAAGTTTCTCCAATTTACCCTTCACACCAGTAATAACCTGAAGGAATTCCATAGAAGGAAACACTTCTTCAATACCAAATCCACCAGCAATTGTTGTTGCTTCCTTAGTTAAAGCAATAACAACATCCTGATCTTTACACTCATCGCCAAACGCGGCCTTACAGGTTATAACATTAGTAAGGTTAAAGATTTTCTCTGTAAAATTTATAGGTTTTCCTTTACACAAATGAATAGAGTGTATCAATTTCTCTACTTCGTTTTCGCGAAGAGAAGCGAAAGATTGAACTGTTTTAGGACCCAAAAGCTCTGTTAAGCTAATTCTTTTCATTTGCTTCCAATATTCACCTAATTTAGAAAAAGCTATATCTTGACCACCATAAGTAATTATTTTAGAAGCCAGAATTTCAGGCCTATCAGCAAAAATACGATCATAGGTTTTCATTATTTCTTGAGCCATTCTTGGATTAGATACAACAATTGCTGATATTTCCCCTAGCTGTAAGTGCATAAGTGGGCCATATTGTTTTGCTAGCTGAGCAAGTGCATGGTGGGGCTGAGCTCCGGCCAAGTTGTGGAGGTTTCCGATGAGCGGTAGCTTCGTTGGTCCTGGTGGTAATCTTTTAGGTACTATTTTATTATCAGCTTCTTTTGTTTGGGATTTGCATCGAATTTTCGAGCGAAGTGGAGCAGAAGAAGGGGTTAGAGATATAGTAGTAGAAGAAGATGGAGCAGTTATTGATGTTTTTGTTGGGGAGATAGTAAATGTTCTAATGTTTGAAGTGGAAAAAGAGAGGGAGGCCATGATTTTTTTACAGAGAAGAAGAAGAAGAAGAGGGGGTTTTGGACTTCTTAGGTTGGAACTGATTTATGATATCTTTTTTATATCATATCCTATGATTTATGTTTTTTTTTACGAATTTTCCAATCTCAGACCTTTCTTGGAAAATCTTTCCAGTTTTCCAATTTATATAATAGAAATCTGACAATCGTTGAACTCGTGACAAAGTTTTTTTTCTTTTTAATGGTAAATTCGTGACTATATTAATATTTAATTTATTTGTGATGTTAATACAATGGGCACTAACACAAGATTATTATTTAAACTTATTGGACCCAGTTATACTCATTACATTTTCTCATAACAGAGCTACACTCTTAAAATGTGTAAACTGTAATTTCACGATACTAGAAGAAGATAAAATATTGCATAAAAGATTATTAAGAGATTTTGAATGAGCATAAATGATTATAATACTTGGATTCTACTTTGTAGAACCAAGTTGTATCATTGGTGTAATTTTTAAGGTATTTAGAGATTGAGAGGACATACATAGAATCACAATTTTTGTTTAATTAATTTTTTGTTCATACCACAAACTTAAATTTCTTAAATAACTAAAATCAAATTTAAGGCTTTTATTTACCGTACCATTAGATTTTATATACGATTAATTCTCTAGAAAAAAAGAATCTTAAGTATCTATAGTGATTCGAATTGCATAATAGAAAAAAAAAATGATGAAAAGCTGATAAAAGAAAAAAAACAATGTCATTACGGGCGGCCTTAGAATATTATGAATTGTAGACGGAGAATGTTGACTTAGATTAGAGTAGTCTGCTTCTTAAGGCTCAAACAGTCAACAGAGATGCATAAAAAGACAATTTTATTTATTTTTTGAATAAAATAAAAAGACATAATCAGCAGCCAAGATTGACTAACTACTTCTATGAGTCAAGTCAAGATTGGCTACCTACATCTCGGTTAATAAAAATAATGTTTTTCTTTCTTTTTTTTAAAAATAGTCTTCTAATTATTATTTGTAAATCAATTTATAGACCGTAGCTTCAATAAGCAATAAAAAACGTTTGTAAAAGATTTTCGTTTTCTCGTAAAAAAAATCTTTCACAATTCGTTCGTAAACAATATGATCTCCAATGAACCAAACTTGATAATTCATAGTTTAGTTCGTTAACTCTCAATTTATAATTTAATTCATCATCAGTTCTGTTAAATTTTAACCTAATTAGTGAATTAATTAATAACTAAAATAGGAATATATATAAACTTATTTGAACTTATTTATAAAAGTTAACTTAATATTAATTTATTAATTTAATAAAGGTTAAATTAAGCATATCGTATTCCAAATACTATTACACGTACAATTTTCATTAAAGTACAAATCTGAGCTCAAACCTCTACAAAAATTTTCAGCACTACAAAATTATTATGTATTAGTTTCGGAGTTTATGTTGTCTGGTAGAGGCTAAACAATTGGATAGTCCGTGGTTATTTTAAACAAATAACTAATAATTATTTTAAATTTTTTACTTTGATTTTGAATTGCTTTGAGTTTTAATTTTATATTTTAAATTATGCATGTTTATATATAATTATAACTTTATTAATAAAATTGTATGTAATCTACTAACTAAAAATTTGATCGAAATTCCGTAAGTTTTTTGCCTCAAAAAATCAAACCAAACCAAACCGAACTGATTAACCGAGCCACAAATCAAAACAATGTCGAATTATATACAAAATAACATAAATGCTAAAAAAATATCTTAGTTGATATGCTATTGCTCCTCATTTTCAATCTCAACTTTTAAAACTTAAACTAAAAATGTCTCTCTTTCTCTATAAGTCTGTGGAGGACCATGTGAAAGACTTGGAGGAAGTATTTAATATTTTAGATAGTTAGCATTTAAAGCTCAACCTTAAGAAGTGTGCATTTGGAGTAAAGGAAGGAAAATTCTTGAGTTTTATGGTGTCTTAGAAGGGAATTGAGGCGAATCTTGAAAAGATTAAGGCGGTTCTTAACATGCAACCGCCCAGGAACTTGCACAAGATTCAGGTTTTGAATGATAGGTTAGTGGCTTTGGGAAGGTTTGTTTCATGTGCGACCATGAGGTGCTTACCGATGTTTAAGTTGTTAAAAGAAGAATGAGGGGTTCATATTGGGAGAATAGTGCCAGAATGCTTTCAAAGACATCAAGAAGTTCTTATCCACCCTGCCCTTGCTCAGTAGACCAGGGAAGTTTTCTTTTTGTATGTGGTGGTAGCCGACAAAACAGTGGCTTCTGTCTTAATCAGGGAGAAGGATGATAAGCAACTCCCTATCTACTATGAAAGTAAAATGCTAAAAGGGGTCAAGCTTAGATATCCAAAGATGGAGAAGGTCGTCTTCACTCTGTCAACAAGTTTATTGAAGTTAAGGCAATATTTTCAAGCCTATACTATATGAGTAAGGGCAACATTTCATTTGAAAAAAATTATTACAAAGATAGAAACCTCAAGTTGTATGCTGGAGTGGTCAGTAGGGTTGGTAGAATTTGATATCCACTATGAGTCTCGTAAGACGTTGAAAGCTCAAGTCTTAGCTGATTTCGTGGCATAATAAGCTGGCTTGGAACAAGGAGAGGGTCAACCAAAAAGTTTGGTGAAACAAAGTAGAGCAAATGATGTTGAGCAAAACATTTGGAAAGTATGAATTGATGGAACATCTAACCTGGAGAGTACTGGTCAACCCAAAATTGAAATTTAATTAGAAAAATAGGGACTTAATAAAAAAAATAATTTGAAAGAGTTACCGCCTTAATTTATTTTTCGAAGAAAAAAAAAGAACAAACCTAAAGAATGAATTCAATAACCTAATAGGCAAAATTTAATTTAATTGCAAAAATGCACCAATCCGTCGTTCCAAAGTTTATTTGAAAACTAGGTTTTCTAATATGGGATAAAAATAATGAAAATAGATTTTAATTTCAAAGAAAAAGATGCTACTTTAATAGGAGGTAACTAGAATAATGCATGAACATAAATAAAATCAAATAAATAAAATTTAACACAATAAACACAAATTAAAATAAACAATTATTAGTTGACAAAAATCAATTAAATTGTAGATTTAGATTTATATTGATGACATTGGATGCCTTAGGCTCATGATTAATTGAGTATTGTTCCTGCTTGAAGACACTCAACAAAACAACATAAAAATGGAAAAAATAAATTGTAAAGTAAAAGTAAAAAGATTGTAAACCATAAAAAGCTAGCTGGAATTGATGATAAACTAGGACAGAAACTGACTTTTAAACTTGTAATAAACTAGAATCTGAAAATCACAAATAAATAAGAAAAAGAAGGTTTTTAGGTTTATTGTGTAACATCCATCAACTCGGATTATTACTAGTGAGTTAAGTGTGCCACAACGTATGTCATTTATAATCAAGTTACATAAATTTAAATGCTAAATATATGTCATGCTGCTCGTGTCTCGGTGACAACTGCTTGTATTTGTATAATATATGCCATGCTACTTGTATTTGTCTAATATATGCCATGCTGAGTGCTTTTGGTAGGTGATCTTAATATTACTTTGTGATTTTGCTTTATTTAGCAACTTTTGTAATCTACAAGTTTAGCATAAACTGAACTGATAGAGTTATGAGCTTTATAAGTACTTTATTCAAAATATTATGCCTTTACTTAAGATCAACGTCTCCAATGTTGTACCTTTACTTAAACCCTGAAATTCAATAAAAAATAATTGTTATACAACAAAAGTAATAACCAACTACAAGAAGTCAGTCTTATTAGTCATTAACATAGTAATATCTAATCTAGGGTTTTTTTATCTTTGAACCTTGTAATGAGATGAAATATTATTTCAAACTATTTTTGAAACAACAAGATCTAAATGTTCTTTAAGGTAAATTTTACACATGTTAATGTTATTGCTTGAGCTTTAAACATAGCACTCTATTGAAAAAATAGGCTTATCAGCAAAAATAGTTTTCTTTAAGGTAAATTTTACACATGTTATTGCTTGAGCTTTAAACAAAGCACTCTATTGGAAAAATAGGCTAATCAGCAAAAATAGTTTATCAATCCATATAAATTCAAAGGTGCATAGGAACTTCATAACAATATTTTGGGTAAAAAAAATCATTTAAATATAACAAAAGACTTGATGAAGCAAGGGCCAACATCCAAAAAAATTTATCAACCCATATTTAGTTTTTACTTGGTTTGCCTTTGGTTTACCTTTTATATAATATGAGCATTTGGTTTCAATTTGAACTTCCTAAATCATAAAGATTCAGATGCCACAACCAAGAAGATTTAAAAGGATTTATATTTCTTAAATGTAAAGATCATCTACAACATTGGCTTGTGACTAATAATTTAACTTTCAAACTGATGCGAGAGCTAAATTAGGGAGCTTGATGTTTTCCACGTCCCGTGGATATTTTCCATGCCATATGAATATCCTTTATGGATATCTACATAAGTTGTGCTTTTTAATTACAAACTGCTTTATTTATTTTTGGTTGGAAAAAAATTATTAAGTCCCTGAGTTATGTTGAAAGTTGTAATCGAGTCTCTGTATTATGGCAGAAATATTTTTCAATCCCTGAGTTTTGTTTTCGTGACATTATTTGGTCTTTCTGTCAATATTAGGCGTTAAGTAATTTCAAAATGACAATTTTACCCCTTCTCTTCTGAATTATTAAATCCCTAAATTTAGTTGAAAATTATTATTTAGTCCCTGAAAATAATTATGCTCCTTTTTACATTCTTCTATTTTTTTTCATTATCAAAATGACTATCCAAAATAATAATATTTGCAATTGAAAAAAGAAACTCTTCTTCCCAAACATGATCTTTAACAGATAGGGTGAAACTAAATGGACAAGCTGGTGTAATGCTAAAGAAAAAAATTTGTTAAAATAGTTTTTGCAAGCATTTTTTTATGTGATTATTATTGATGTAATTATTTATTGAATTTCAAATTATTTAATTTTATAAAAATCAAAGTTGATTTAATAGGATTATTATTGTTGACGCTCAATTTGTGTACCCCCAAAATTATCCGAGGATAGCAAGGGCTCCAAATTCGGAATTGCCAAAATTCCTTTTCGGTTCGCTCTATCCTCTTTTCCAATATTATTTTCCTAAAATTTTAATCCTTATCATGTTTTAAATGAATTCTCAAATTCCCTTCTAGTTGCAAAAA
>CANUEY010436483.1:0-19650 GCA_948099555.1 Croton setiger
GCCTGGGTAATGAAAACAATCACATGATTCATAGCATTAGTTGGTGTCTTAAATTACATGCTTGTATGCGGCCGTATATTTCTGCCTATTTCTGCTTTCCAGCTTCTTGTTTCTGCTGAATCTGAATTTAATTATTGCTCAAGTATAAATGATGTGAATCCCAGCATGATAAAGGTGGTGATCAACTTGAGAATTTGATGAGTGAATGAGGAGAAAAACTTTTGCCAGATATTTGTTTAATGTATTGTTTGCCCAATGCATAGTCTGCATGTACAGCCTGCCAATATTTTAATTGTATTGCTTGAATCGTGTTGAGGCTGCTGTTGGGTGGTGTGGTGCTTGAGAGGTATGGTTCAACTTCTTGTCCGGTGAACTAGCTGGTAAGGGAAGTAATTCAGTTAATATTTTGGCTGTGTGAAAGCTAAATCTGTTTGTTACATTCTGGCCCTAGCATGTTAATATGTGGACTGGTCTAGCTTTTCCGTGCATGGTTCAGCACTTGACCATGACATTTTATACCCATGTTGCTCTTTTGAATCATTCTCATGTGCGGCCTTATGTGCATGTAAAGAAGGGATTGGGGAAAATGGTAATACTCATAAAGTTAGAGGACCAAATTGAGAGTTATCATGCTATGAATTAAATTATGGATTTCACATGCTTTTATGTTTTTTTTAATTGCTTTTTAGGACGAATTGAATAATTAGGGGCTAAGTTGAGATTTCACATGGAATTAGGGACCCTTTTATTATTTGCCTGAAATTGAGGGATTTTCTTTTTTTTCATAATTTTTGCATATATGCTGTAAATATTGGTTTTAAATATTTATCGGGTATTCGGGATTTAATTTGGGAGTTTAATCGGGTAGAATGTAATTTAATAGGGATTCGGTTTGTAACTAGTTCTAGGATTTATTTTCCGCACTTTTAATTTCCGCAATTTATTTTACTGTTTGTAATTATTTTCACAAATGACCGATTATCGCCAATTAGGAACATCGCTAGTTTTAATCACACAACGGCATTTTATTTAAAACTTAAAATTTTGGAAAGAAAAACAAATCAAGAGGCCGGTTTTACCGGGTGACGGTTTAAGTAAAACTAAAATCGTCGTACCTTACCCCCTTACCCGATCTCTGAATTTTTGACCAGTGCCTTTTAAAATAAAAACGGAGTCATTTTCAAAAATTAAAATTTGGTGTCCCGAAATCGGGTGGCAACTCTAAAATCTTTTTAAGACCGACTAGTTCGGCAACGCACAATCCAAAAATCGTTTTGTCACTTGTTTTTGGTAAAAATCCAAAATCACATAGAAATCAAACATCAACAGTATCATTTTTACAAAATCCAAAATTTGAAACCTGCTCACAACTAGCTAGTTAAAGTGCTGGTTGAAGCAAATCGGATTGCGGTTATCTGTTGATTTTATCAAAATATTCAAATTTTTAAGAAAAAACATATATTTTAGTGCAAAATTTGGAGTAAGTAGAGATGCAAGTTATTCCGTGGATTATTTTCTCTAAAAACACAGGTATGCGGGATTGGGTTGAAGTGGGTATCCATGGTCAACCCTAAAATTTACAGTACTTTTAACATAAATAGCTTATTAAATATTTAAAAATTTCCTTTAAAGACTTATATACCATATTCTTAAAATATTTTCCTCAAAAATCCATTTGTCAACCTTTAAATAACAAAATACTCACTACTATAACAACCCAACCCAGTCCACTCACTCCCTTACCAATAATTAACGCATTCAACCCTATCCACCAAATAACAATTTGACCAACAATAGAAAAACACAATATATGCAGCAAAATCAACCATAAAAGAACAAAGATAAAATCATGAATCCATTATTTTATAAACTCTATTAGACTATTATGTATGGTTAACACCTAAATTAAAAACTTAAATTTGTGATATTATCAAATAGCTATTAAGCTGAAATTGATTAAACCAAAATTTTCTGTGTCTTTTGTACTTTTCAAATTTCTCAACTCTAAAATTATGCTCGATCTGAACTAAGCTTTCAAAATCAATAAAATAACTTACTTCAAGTGACTTCATTCAAAACAGTCTTTAAGTTCATAAAACTTATTGGTCAAAAGATTTTTTAAGTTAAAATTTTGAAAATCCAATTCATTTCACTTTAATTAATTATTATCATATTTGGGACTATAATCTGGTATTAAAGCATGTACTTTCGATATTTTAAAGGCTTAACCGCTTGAAAGAAATATCAAATGGCAAACACTAATCCAATTCCTAGTATGATGACCGAGGAATTTTCTTTCACTCATCTATTTCTATTCATAGGAACAAATTATTCTTACTGGAAGAGTAGAATGAAAAACTTTATTAAGGCACATGACATAAAAGGTTGGAGAGTCATTTTGAATGGCCATTACATTCCACTCATTACTGTATACAATGAAATAAGGCCAAAGAATGAAGCTGATTTCAATGACGCAGATGGAGAGCAATTATCATTAAACTCAATAGCTTTAAACTTAATCCATTATGCACTAAATCCAATGGAGTTTAATAAATTCTTAGTGTGCAAGACTGCTTAAGAATATTGGGAAAACTGAAAGTGAATTATGAAAAAATAGATGAAGTGAAAGAATCTAGGATCAACATTCTCTGGAGAAAATATAAAATATTCTTAATGAAGGATAAAGAGTCAATCTCTGATCTTAACAATTAGTTCATATCCATTGTTAATCCACTCTGAGTTTTAGGGAAAGAAATAATTGAAGAGGAACTAGTTCATACGTAAGTATCTATCAACATTGTCAATGACATATGAAAAGAAACATACCATTGTGTATGACTATTTGATTGGAACTTTAATCTATTAAGAGCTCAAGCTGAACCCTGATGGCAAAGACAGTTGCCACTGACCTTGCAAAACCCAATGTACATTGGGTTTTTAAACTTGATTGATTTTATGTGTGTGTAAAAATGAAGCAACAAACATATATATGATACATGGATAACGTGTGACAACTCTATCCCTATACATGTCATTCATTATATATATATATGGATAACGTGTGACAACTCTATCCCTATACATGTCATTCATTTTATATATATATATACCACGTATCATTTACTATAATTTACAATAGTTGTCACATGTTTTACTTTATATCTTATAATATATACATTTATAAACCAAATATTTCACAGTGTCATATTTATACATTATTTAACAGAAACCTATTAACAATTATATATGTGGATGCAATAAGGAGGAAGAGAGACCCTATACTTCAGCTGACCGACCTATGAAAATCGAATGTAAAGTGCTCCACTTCACACTGTGACCTAATATGACAGTTGCAATCAAGAACCTGAAACATAAATTGCGATTTTGATAAGTCGCATACTCAGCAAGTATAATTACTACCAATTAAATCTGCAATATCAACAATCTCATAACAATAATTAATAACATAAATATGTCATATGATTCCATTTAATTTGGTTGTGACTCATCCAGTCAAGTACTGCCTCGAGATTTCATATATCAAATACTAGTAGCAAGTTCCTGTATGACCCGAAAGTTCATTTGTAAAATCATATATTGACATGTAGGTCATGCCTGTAAAATCACATAATGACTTGTGGGTCCCGTTTGTAAATTTTTTTACAAATATAAGATCAAGATGGTCACAACTTCCTTATTAAGTCTTGTATGAATGCTTTTGCATGACATTTATATAATCACATATATCATCATCACAATTTCAATATAGTCAATTGATCCAACAAACAATTAATATCTCAGCTAGTCACTTAATCAATACCTCAAAATAATGGATCCTTTAATAAATCAGTTAACATTCACAAATATCACAGTCACAAATAACAAATCATTTCAATTATCATTTCTAAAGTTTAAACTTACCTCAAAATCAAAACTGCAACCAAACAATGAATATCCATAATTGTGGATAGTGTTATAGTTCATGCAATTTGTGAAAAAAAAATAATAAATTGCAACATATTAAGGGAACATATTTTTGCAATGAATGCAAGCTCTTGGTGAAGTATAAAAATTTATCAACTATGTAAGCAATACAATTTACCTATTGCATCTTAAATTACGGTATTGATTATCGGTGATATAGGAATATCAAATATGGGAAGAGACAGCAATGTGAATAATTTCAAGAGCATCCTAGCCATTTTAGTTGCATCATGTTTTATATATTCTTGTATTTCCATGAAAATAGACCTTTAATAGAAGGCCCCACAGAGATGATACTTTCTTTTGTAATTCAACGAGCAAATCTCATGCGGATATACATTGATTTGAGAATTGTCTCAATATAAATCGATGGTGGTGCAATTTGAAGACAAAAATCAATTTCTGCTTTTCGGTAGTATGCTTTAGAGATGGTTGGTAAAACAAAAGAGGAATCGCCTGCTACAATGATAAATTCGACTTAAACTCAAATTTGGATTGTAGAGCGTGGAGATAGTGGTAGAGCAGAATATGTGATGGAAGTGAAAGGGAAGTTGTGCGGAGGTGAACAACGGAACCATGGTGGTCGGTGTTGTTGAAGGTGACGACGACAGTAACGCGGCTGAGTATGTTATATATTTCACTTTTCCTTTAGAAGATGAGATGGGTTGAGTTTTTGGGTCATTAGGTTGAACTATAACCAATAATTTGACTCACATTCAAAATGAAAACAATATAAAAGTCCTTATATCTAAAATTTTATTTCAATTACATCCTTTATGAACATTATCATAACATAACTATATGATTTGAGTATGTTCAATATAAAGCTAAAATTAGGGTATTTTGAGGTAATATTTATAGGTTTGGCCGAATCCAATTCGAAATCAGAACTAACCTATTGGGTTGTGTTTGTTTGTTTGCGGTAACAAAAGAAAGAAATGCAAAAGCCCAAGCAAAGGATTAATGGTTTATATATAAATCCAAAACATAGCACCAAAAAGGTAGAGCGCGTGCTATGCCAAAAATTGAATGCACAAAAAATAAGCTCTGCCCCAAATTCCCAAAAATGTTAAGGCACTAAATGCATTGCCAATTATACCACACATCACGTGTCCAATTCCAACCTTAATTTACTAAAGTTGCTGACCACACTCAATCATCACCATCCATCAAACACAATTTACTAACTACTTCCAATCAAAACTAATTATTGCCTCGCAATGCAATGCATGTACCGGAGCTGGAGGTCCCCCTCTTTTTTTAACCCCCAACTACTCAATAATCACACCATTTATTTTTTGTGCCACCCGTTAAATTAAATTATAGATAACATCTACTTTTGTATTTGGAACTTAATATGAAACATAAAATATATTAATTATTTTTTTTATTATTTTAGAAAAATGAAATGAAAATCACTTTTTTTTTACAAAAAATGATAGTTGCCAAAATAAACTGATATTGAATGAATTTGAAAATAATAAAAAAAAAAAGAGTTGGGCTACAAAATAAATTTTAGATTTTTTAGAGAAAATTATTTTGGTATCTTTCAAGTATTGACTAATATGCTATTAAGTTCTTACAGTTTGTAAAATAGATTTTAAAGAGTCAGGTTCATAAGATTTGTTATTATTATATTCTCGTATCCTACCATCCATTATCTTATGTTTTCCATTCAATTTTATGTAAATTATCCAAGATTATAGAGAAAAATATTTATATGATAATTAAAATTGTTTTTTATCCTTATCGTATGCAGTATATTGTTAAATCATTTTCTATTTGTTTTAAATATAAATTGGTATAATTTTTATTATTCAATTTCTATTAAGTCATTAAGACTATGATATGATGAATGACCATGACTATAATATGATGAATGACCATAGCATAAAATCTTATAATATTAAATTAAATAATTATTTATTATTAACTTTTTTGTTGGGCCGTGAGTGTCTCGGCCAAGGACACTATCATTACCCAAATTTTTAATATATTAAATACTCTTATTTAAAATTTTACTACTATATTGTTTTATTTTATTTTAAATATAATAATTTATTTAAATTATTTGATAAATTATATTACTATAAAAAGTTAACCATTAGGTAGTTATTTTCACCAAGAAACTCGTTCACTATTGCCAATACACGGTTTGAGTCGGATTTGAATTAATCAAAACGAAGTCGGGGCAAAAACCAAATGGCTTCAAAAAAAGTTATCCATTACAAAGTATTTAATAAATATTCTAATTCAAATCATTTTAAATTTTACTTAATATAACATTGATTAAAAAAAGTAAGATAATGATTTGGCTAAATCATAGTTTATCCATTTGGTTTACACAAAAAATTGAGCGGCACCCTAAGTGGGTGCGTTTATTGCAAAGCCAATGGCATGGAAAAAATAATGGCCAAATGCACAATTTACCCCCTTAACTTTACTAAAATAATCAATTGCCACCTATGCCGCTTCCTCTACCAAATGAATAAATTTTGAGCACAAAAATAAGTAAATGAATATATCACACGAAACCTTTTGTCATAAGAAAAAATATGTATTTAATTTTTATAGACAGTTTATTTTGATAAAAATAAAAATAAAGTTCAGACCAATTTACTCTTGATAATTAAAAATAGCAAATCCCTCGCAATATAAAATTAAAAATTGCCCTCAAAATTGTCCTAAGACCATTGAAGCTGACGAAAAATCAATTGTTGATGTTGTTTAGTAAAGTTTAGGGTGAGCAATTGAAATCACATGCTCACTTGCCTCTGTGGCGACTGGCGAGGGATATAAATGGCGCACTGTGGTAAACTCAGGAGGCAAATAGGTTGAAATAAAATATTAGAATGCCTTGAATATTTGGTGTAAAATACAAGTGTCAAACTACGCATTTCGCCGTAATGATTTAGTTTTATGTGGGTGATTTCTGCTTGGTGCTGGCCCTACAATTTTGACTGTGTATATATGTTTGTCATTTGGTGAACATAAAGCAATGGATATATATGTCATCTTTCAAACTTAATTACTTTTTACTATTTAGGTAAAAGAAAAAAAAAGAAATTGTGAAACCTAAGAAACAAGGTTTGATTGATTATCCTTTTGTACTATAGCAAAATGGATCCATTCTTAGAGGGAAATTTCTATATGCTTTCAAATTTGAAAGAATGTTTCAAACACATTGAAATCAATCTTATATAATCTGCCATGTATTGATCATTCTATTTTCTATGGAGCTAGTAGAATGTGGAGATTTTAATTTCAATTTTTGGTGTCAAGTGAAGGGCTTACCCTCTACTGTGTAGCCTATATTGTTATTCAATACATTAACGGTCTACTCTGTATTAAAAAAAAAAAATTTTATATAAACTATTGTAAATTACTTGTAAACTAACATGTGCATCTATCATACATAGATGTGGCCATGGGCCGGATTGGCCCGCTGGACCCGTATGGTTCAGCCCGTGGAAAAACCAACTTGGCCCGTCCTCGAACCACAACCGGAACTGAAACCGTTCGGTCGGCGGTCCGGTTCAGATTCAACGAAATTTCGAACCATAACTGTTATAAATTATGAACTGTTCTCGAACCGCAGATTAACTGCCCCCGAACCACCAGTTACGGTTTAGCCCACTCCCAAATCGTGGTCTGACGGACCGTGGCCCGGAACCGGCCCTGCCCAACCTGTGGCCACCTCTAATCATACGATTTTTTTTTTTTGTAACATTTTCAATAGTTAATTTTTATGTCCGTCTGCCTTATATTTGATGAATGATTCTTTTTATCAATAAAACTATTTTTAGCTTTTTTTTTATAAGTAAAATATTTTCTTTGGTTAATTTTGTAATAACATCATGTACTCATTGTATATGGGCTAAGGTCTCCTCACTCCCTGTATAAAATGAGATTTTTACAAAATTAAAAAAAAAAAAACCTTTAGGATACATTTCGAATTACTTTAAGAAAAATAATCATAGAAAAAATTATTTTAAATCAATAATAATTACAAAATTGATCAATTTTTTTTCTCTATCTACTGTGTACCATGTGTTCAATTCGCAACTTTTGATAGCTATTTATTTTTATATTCATGATTTATTTATCATCTATAAATAAGATTTTTTTAATTCCCACTATTTATCTTTTGTTTAAATTATATTCTAGAATGAAATTTTTAGTTTTTAACTTAAATTACATAAAAAGTTAATTTTTTTTTATTGGATGTAGTACATATCTTGAATATTTTATTTTATATTTTTTTTTCATATGTTATTAATTTATGAAATTTAATAATATAATATGCAATTACACTTTTTTTCACCATAAAAAACAATCAACATGTATTTTTTTCTTTATAGTGTAACTAAATGAACCCAAATCTACTTTTCTTTTTAAATAATACCTAAATCTAATTAATATAATATGCAATTACTTGTAAATTATATAAAAAAGTCAGTCTTCAATTAATTTAAGTTGATATATATGGAATCTGAATCGAAGAGGGAACTATATGGTACATGCAAACAAACAAAGAGAGCATTAAATTTGTCCCTTCCACAGTCAGCCACCAGAGATACTCCCATCATTACTGTACTGTACAACCCCATACTTCAGAGAAAAAAAATAATTGCTTTTTCACTTATTTTCCACAATATATACTTTATAATTTGAAGATCTTGTTTATTGTTTACTGAAATAGATAAAATTTTATTCACTTTGCTTTATAACATTCTAAATAAGTTAAGTATTCGATCCAATCTACATGGATCCACTGAAACTCAACCCCGCCAAAAAATGGGTGGATATAGCGATTCGGGTGGGGACGGTTTTAATACACTCTCCCTGCTTACGGAGATAATTATTGATAGGTTATTACATGATTATGTTTTTTTTTTTTTTAAGAATAATGTGATTAAAATTTGATATTTTTAACCAGCAAAAAGTGTGTACTTTTAATCATCCTACTTACTATGAAATTTGTATGTAGTATGCATAGATACTAATCACACTGTTAGAATCTATTATATACATATAATAAAGCTATCACTGGTGTGTAGCCTACAATGTTAGTAACTAGATTAAAAAAAATATATTGTTATTTTTAATATATTTTATTTATGTTGGATTGTATTAAATATTAACGAATTAAAAATATAAGTATTTGTTTATTATTTAGTATGCTTAATTTTGAAAACAAATTTAAAATACTTAATTTGTAATATTTAAGCATCTAGAAATTTAAATCTTTCATATTGTAAATTTAATCAACTAATATAATGAATGTATGGTTTTGAAGTTAAGCGGATAAGCACGTAATAGTTGGGTCAACCTGCAACTCTAGTCTAGTTTTAAAAGTTGCGAGTGAGCCAAAAACCCAACAAAATTCATGTTTTTGTTGTTTAAAATAGACTAATAAATAATCATAATCACACATTACATGACCATAGCCAAAAAAACATTGGAAAATAGAGAATATCCTTACCTAATTGACACCGGAAAGTGTAGGGGTTACCCAAATTCACCACCTTGGAGGGCTAATCCAACAATACAGAACTGAATTCTTAGGAAATCCACCCAAAGATCAACTTTTAAAGGTATAATTACATAGTATAAA
Source organism: Croton setiger (assembly GCA_948099555.1). NCBI lineage: Eukaryota > Viridiplantae > Streptophyta > Magnoliopsida > Malpighiales > Euphorbiaceae > Croton > Croton setiger. Next base: position 9,602 of record CANUEY010436483.1, read on the forward strand.
ATAAAGTCCAAGTATTTTCTACAATGTCTATATCATATCATAGCTCATGTACCTTAAAAAATCATGTGAATTTGATTTAAAAAAAATAAAATTCTAGCAATATCTTAAAACAATTCCAACGTCCAAAAACTATTTGTTTTACAATGAATTTAGCAAATGCTAAGAAAATAATAAAAATCAAGTAAAAGTTTTGAGAATCGTAGTTTTCTTTTTATTTTTGTCTTACCAATCAAACTAGGGTGCATTAAAGGTTGTAAGTATTTGAAACTAGCCCACTTGAACCGTTCATAAATCACCTATTAAATGTTCATTGTTCCATTCGATTCAAATTTAAACATTCTTTTTGATAGTAAATGATTAATTTGTTGAATTCTAAATTGGTGATTCATGAACCAAAATCAGAACAGGTAATTCGTAAACATCACAAGCTCTATCCATAAATAAATTGGAGGTTATAAGAGTATCGAGTTATACTGTATAGCAAAAAAATTAAAAAGAGTCTAGTACTATATAAAAATAATTAATGAAGGTGAGAGCTTGGATAAAACCACTTTATTTGTCATCATGAACATTAATTAAATGTAGATACGTCGTTATAAAAAATTAAATTTATATTAACCCTGCTAATTAATGAAAATATGAAAACATATTCAAATTTATTATTGTAAAAACCGCAAAATATTTAACCTACTTTTTAGAAAATAGGTTTAAAAAACTATGTATCATGAAAGCTCTCTAACACCCAAACATATAATTATTTATTGCACTATGTTATAATTACTTTGTTTTGTTTGATTGACAAAAATTACTTTGTTTTGCAACTCAAAATAAATTGACTGACTAATTTTGGGAATAGGCAGTAACCTATAATTTATAAATTGACTTGACTAATTAATTTTTTTAAAAAAAAAAAATACTATAATTGATCAGGAAATTAAGTCCAAAGATAAAATTAATAATTTAAATCCTACAAATACATTGTTCCAGATTAAAATCGTACAAACACAGACATAGCTAGCCATCATAATACCCTTCAAAACGCATCCATAATAAAACTCACTAATCCAGCCTTCGAAGAGACATTACATAAGACAACAGAAAACACTATTAATTATCATAATTAATTATATAACTGATTAGTAGGTCCACATGCAATCAAGCTCAGTAAACGCCATCCTCCCACCGCCGCCTGCGACGCCTCCCTCCTCGGAACCTGCTGGCATCCAGTTCATGCCAGATGTAGTGATTCCACCGCCTCCAATTCCATTAAATGGCGAAGCAGTAACAGCTGGAGATGGAGAAGAGAAAAAGAAAGGGAGCTGAAGATTCTCTTGCAAAGACCTTAAACTAGGAAAAGCAGAGACTCCCATGTTTCTAGGGAAGCCATTCATAGGGAGGAGAGGTGGTGGCGGTGGGGCGAGGTCAAAAGTGGTATTATTCTGATTAGCAGCGGCGGCTGAAGCGGCGGCTGCAATGGTGGAGAAACAGGACACGTGCTCAGATTGAGCATGGCTGTCATAGGAGCAACAACTGTCACGATCATTGAGCGCGGCAGTAGGATCAAGCAACGGCGGAAGAGACACTGAAGAAGGCGAGCTGACTTCTGGGTAGAGATTGATAGTGTTGTTGAAACGAGATTTTTTTGTGGCGCTGCTACTGGCAGTGGTGCCGCTACCACCGCTGCCGCTTTTCTGAAACACTCGGGAGATAACCCACTCGTCCTGCTCAACCCCAAATAGAAAAAAAGAGCAGAAAATTATAAACAAAATACAATTTTTTTTGTTTTAATGCAAAAGGAAATTGAAGCCTAATAATTTCTATTCTTTTTGGAAATTCCATTCTCATTTTGATGCCCTAATCACTTAAAAATTTTACATACCTAAAATAAAGATATAATACACCAAATAAGCTACAACATTCTTCTAGGGTTAAAAATCTATTTTTTAAGTTAAAGACATATTCTCTCAAGAAAATGACATACTAATAATTCCCAACAATAAAGAAAAGAAAAATCTGTACTAGACTTCAATAATACAAAGTTTAACAAATAATGGAGAAGCTTTATTCAGGCTTATAAATAAGAACAGAAGTACGGATCTTTATTGATAGGGGGCTAAAACTGTAGTAGCCACAACATAATAACTACCAAGAAAATCTAACCTAGTTACACATCTATATTTTTCGCTTTGGCTGTAAAATAAAATGCAAGAAAAAGAAAGCACAGTACTCAATACATCATCAAATCATCATTTCATATGAATACCTAACGTCTTCTCTGATTTACTGAAACAACCCTAATCATAACATACGAGTTCGTAGAGATGATGATTAAAATACACAAAAAAAAGGAAAAGGAAAAGAGAGTGATTAATTGAAAATAATATACCTTAGAGCTACGGGAGAGATAATGATAAGCAAATTTGCCTTCAAGACGATACTCATGCATAACCCAGTTGCTTTTTTCTCCTTTAGGAGCTCTACCTCTGTAAAAAACTAGAGTTTTCTTCATTCCCACAAGAGAACAGGTCTTTGAGCTATAAATCTCCCTATCTTTTCCAGTGGCCTTCCAATAACCAGCTTCAGTGGCTCTATTAGTTCTTAACCCAGTTGGATATTTCCTATCTCTTAAGCTGAAGAAGTACCACTCCTTCTCTCCCATTTTCGCTTTTGCTACAAAAATTAAGGATGAAAAAATAGTAAAATTAGCACAACAAAAGTTGATCTCCGAAAAAGATAGACAAGAATCGAAGGAAGCTAGGTTTGAGAAAATAAATTACAAGGAAGCTCCCATGGCTCACACTTGTTAAGATCCACTTCAGCTATGGCTCTACCAGTGAAATTACTGTCGAGAACCTTTTTCAGAAGATAGTAAGTGATGAGTTCCTCATCAGTAGGGTGAAACCTAAAACCAGGAGGTAAATGAGCATCACCATTGTCAAAATGGCGAAAGTTCTCCATCATAAAACAAAACCCGGAAGCCTGTTTATTTAGTAACTAAGGTAAAAGAAACTGAGAGGAAAACCAAAAAAAAAAAATCCCTAAACAAACTCAAAAACCCAACAAAACCGACATGCCAAAATGCGTTAAAAATACAAGGAAAGAAAAGAGAGAGCCAGCACAGAAGGAGGAGGAAAATGAAAGCCTTGTAATTATCTAGTTCGGTTGGCAAAGGTGGAATTGGTAGAAAGAGAAAGAGAGAAGGTTTGTTTCATGGGGATTTGATGAATCGAGCGGCAGGGGTAAAAAGGCAGGGAAATGGGAGGGTGTGATCTGAGGCTGAGGTGGGTTGGGGAAAATCTCTGTGTTTTCTCTGGACTATAAGAATAGGGAGGGAGGGGAGATGGGGGATGGGTGTGGGGTTCTCTGATAAGAGTATGCGTGCGTGCGTGAGAGAGTGTGCAGGTATTCTCTGTCAGTGAAGAAAATGAAAGGGTGGGAACAGAAAGTAGTTTCTGTGAAGAAAAATTTAATGATAATAATATGAGATTTTCACCATGAATCGATAAAGCTGATTCATATCTCTTCTGTCAGCACAGTACATATATTTAATTATCTTCTTCATTCAGACATTGTGATTACACGCCATCTCTTTCTTTCTTGCTAGTTTCCTCTCCTACTACTCTTCTTCTTCTTCTTCTTATAATTTTGTTATGTTAATCTTTTCTTTTTACCTGAATTATGTTAATCAATTTAAACCATATTAAAACATGATATTACTGAATTAATATTGTTGTATTAAGTATTAAGAAGAAGTGGCAGCGTGGAATAATTAAGAAAGTAGTGATCGGTTAATAAGGTACACAAACATAGTTTGACACATGAGACAAAAAAGATTTCCTGAGGGAGTAGCTAAAAGCAAGGTGGCAAATAAGCTTTACCCCACTCTTCTTTTGCCCCATATTTATAGGCCTCCTAGCCTTTTTCAGCTTTTCAAGTGTGGGGTTCGGATGTTGATGTAATATCCCCCGCCCTTTTTTTTTTTTTTCTTTTTTCATTCCATCATTTCCCATCAAAACCAATTACTCTTTCTCATTAATAATATATATTATGTTATTTGTTTTCCAATATTTTCTAATTTAACTAAGTACTCTTTTTTTCCCAGCAGAATAAATGAATTTATTATTTTTTTTAATTTACCATTTTTGTTAACTTTTAATCGAGTAAAATTTTGATAAATATGGTATAACTAAATCCAAAGCTATGTGTGGAAGGGTTGAATTGTATAATTAAGTGGAGTGCAATTTGCATCTGAAAAATAAATTAAATAGTATATCTATCTCCGTCATTTTGATTGATCCATTTTACTGTTCAAATCTTTTACAAATTCCTCATATTACAAACATCAGATGATATCTACTTTCAATCCTTTTCATGGATCATATCATAAATAGCAAAAGATTTTCTCTGCCTTAAGACAAGCTATAATGTAATTAAAAAACAAAACCTTTCATAATCACATATCTATATCAAATCATCTTTTCAAGTTCATTTATGGATTTAATAATAATAATCATATCACTACATCCTTCTTTTAATTATTCTTATTATGCTTAAAAAATTTACTAAATCTACGCTAAAAAGTTAATGGTGAAAGAGAAGAAATCTTACTTGAAGAAGGCATATCCAATCAAAAGAGAGAATAAAGAGCAAAACCCAAAAAGGCTGTGCTGTGAGAGAGTAAAAAAGAACAAATACAATTCTTGATTCTAATCCTATCATACATATCATATTACAAATTTGTCCATTGTGTGTATATATTTATCTTATTTGGTGGTTTGGTTTTTTCCTATAAAAAGAATTTGCTACCAAAGTTTCATACACCTTACTAAGGAAATGTAAGCATATACTATTCTTTCATTTCTCAATCACAAAATAAAAAGGATAGATTGAAATGCCCTTTTCAAATAGGATGTGACTATAAAGCTAAGAGAAGAGTAACATATACTTCATATGTGAATTATATTATGCTTATGGAGAATGGACAAATATAAACCAAATAACAATTTTGGTCCTTCAAATAATTCTTTTTCTGCTTTTAACTCTAAAATATTACCCTTTTTTAGAAAGACTGCATAACAAATATTATACCTATTGATTTAAAAATTAATACTTTTAACAATATACGATATGTTTATAATCAAACATGTACAAGTCAATGAACAAATTTGATAATCATTCTTTCTTTCGTACGATTTGTTTATAAATGTTTCTATTAATTCAATTAAGTTTGCTAAAAATGAAAACGGCATATATGCATCAAGAAAAAAGTGTCGTTAGGGTTATTAAGTTTTGCAAAATAGCGTTTTGTCAATAAAAACACCAACTTTGTAAAAATCAAAAAACACAAAAGTATCAAACCTTACTCCAATCTCTTTCACCTCTATGATTTTCATATAAATCGTCAAAACACAAGGTGTGACCAATCCTCTCAGTAAAGACTCACAAGTTATTGATTCATATTTGATATAAGACCCATGTCTTATCCCAAGCAAATGACCTTTGCCCTAGTGGCGGGAATGCACCTCCCTGAGGGGTTCGATACGTGGTTGGTGCCCTTAATGGGTTTAAATTGGCTTTAATTTGTAAATTGTAATTTAGTTACTAGTTGTGACCTATAATTAATTATGTATGTAACTATAATTATTGAGTTTTGAAGTTTTAGTTCGAATACATGTAAATTGTAATATGGAGAGTATCTAAGTAAAAAAAAAAGAAACAAAGTCTTCTCTGAAGTTGATGTCTAGGCAGGAGCACATGATGTGTGGATGACCCATCTTCCGAAATTGTTCTACATACCTTAACTTTGGGGCTCTAAAAGATAATTTTTCTTATGTTCATGTTTAAATATTTTTAAAAATCCTTTTAAGTGTTTTAATTTTCAATCTCTTTTCAGTTTTTCCACAAAACAACTGAAATATGTAATGTTTTACTGTTTTTGTTTCATTGTATTTGCGCATAAAACACTTTTTTAAAAAAGTCAAATTAGGTTTTTTCTAATGAGAAAGAGATGTATTTTCTCCTTCAACCTTATGTGCAAATTTAGTGAAGTCAAAGTATTTTTAAGAAAGAAATAAAAATTTAGGAATTATTAAGTTAATGTCCTAAAGTTCAAGTACCATAAATGAAATTTAGTCTTAATTGTCTAGCCATTTATTGTTTTTGTCTCACACCATTATAATTACACAATAGGGAGACTACAATTTTTTTTTTTTTATATAGAGTATTAATGGAATTTTTTATATGGATAAAATTGCTAATGAATCGAATAATAATATAATAATATAGGCTACCCAATAGGAGATAGTTCTCTTCAGCATCAAATAGATGCTAATGTACTGATCAAATAGGACATTGGGTTAGCCCTAAATTGCATAATTTTTGTCATTGAATTTGGGATATTATTAGATTTATATTTAATGTATTACTACCCAATTTGATAAAAAATAATAATAATGTATGAATAGATAAAAAGAAGAAAAGAAGTTTGTAAATTACAAATGATTAGAGGTTGAAAGCTAAAAAGTATAGGAAAAGACAACAGAATAGGTAGGTTAGTTGTTGAAGTGATAAATAGTAATTAACATTTATGAAAAAGTTAAATAAAAATTTTCAACTGGGGAAATGATTAAAATACCATGCATGAATCAATTCAAGCAATCCCATCCATCCATCTATCTATCTATCGAGATGCTATTTAAGATTTTGACTCATCATGCTCGGATTTTGAGACACAATGTTACCTTACCTTACCCTCTCCTCTCTTCCTCTTCTCTTCCTCTTCTTCCTAACACAGCTTTACATCAAATCAAATCATCTCCATAGCCTAACAAGTATTAGAAAGTGTAGCCGTGGATCAGACGGTGATCATATGCCGTAACATCACGTGTAGGTTATGGGTATTCTAAACTGTATCTTGTTGTAGTTGTCAAGGTTTTGGCTCCCAAAAATGGCCTATATCAATTCTCCCCCCCCTTAATCTTCTCCTTCTTCACCTGACTGACTCAACTTGGCCTTTTGCTTGTGCTTCTCTTTTTCACTCTCCCTTTCTCTTTTCTCCTATTTTTTTATTAGAATTCCAAAAAAAAAATACCTTATCGCACCATACTAAGGTGACTCGTGGTTTGGTTCATCGTCAATTCATTTTGGCAAGATTTAATAGCTTCACGACATGATTTAGGTTGATTGTGGTTTAATTACAGTTGTCGCTTGAATTTAAAATAAAATTATAATTTTGGTTAGATATTTATTATATCTCGATTTTAAAATCGTCAATTCAAACAAATTGAATCAAATTATGACCACATAAAATGTGCAAAACGAAACATACTCCTTTCCATACATAAAATATGTTTAATATTGAATTTTAGTTAAACATTCTTTAAATTATAGAATTAATTTATCTTTTTATTCTAGTTATGGTGGGATATTTACTAAAATACAATTCGTTATTTCATAATTAAATTTATAATGTTATTAAAATACTTAAAGTATCAAAAATTAAAAAGTAAGAAATTTATTTGGAAAAAAAAGTAAGGGACTTATTTGAGATCAAAACAATGTAATTACATAGTGACATATTTTATGAATACGAGGAGCTAACTAGTTAATTTACACCTTTCCACCGTGGGCAAAATTGGAAGAAAGAAAATTCTCAAGGGGTTGACTTTTATTAAAGAATTGTAAAAAAAAAAATAATAATAATAATAATTGTTGAACATTATTATATAATTTAGAATTTAATTTGTTGTTTTGTTTCAGCTGTGAAAGGGAATATAATAAAGAAAGAAAAAAACAAAAAATTGCAATTATCAAGAGATTGTCTTAAGGATAGTGAATGACGACAATATTATATCAGCTCACCTTTCATCCTCATTATCTCTTTCTCTCTCTCTATTACAACTCCGCCGCCCTCCACCTACGGCTCATCGTAGTGCGAGCCACCCTCTCTCCTAGTGACCATCCCATTTACACCACCGTGTTCTATAGTGCGCAGTACGCACCTGTAGTATTGTAATAAAACGTTATGTACAGAAGCGTAGGATTACTATTATTATACACTGTCAGTCCAATAATGTGTGATCGTATGTTTATGATTTTGTACGGCCTCGATTTTGACACGTCTATTTCCCATGTGGTCCCCTTAAATTCCTCTTTTTTTATTTTTAAAATAGTAAATGTCTATATCTGCTTGACCTCTTTTCTGTTTGGATGTTGCAAAACTATGACCCTCAACTCACTCACCTCACAGGCTGTTTGGTAAAATGGTGAAAATTAAATTTATTTTTATCTGGTGCCAAATTTCTCAACTATCAAATAAACTATATTACATTTTTATCCTTAATGCTATTAGTTCTAATCTGCGCAATGCGCGAAATTAGTGTAGGGAGGACCATACTGTGTATGTGAGTAAAGTTAGGACATCATTAAAAATTTTAAGATAGTAAAATGTTTCGATTATAAATAATTTAAAAATTATTAAAAAAAATCAAAGGCATGTAATAGAGCTGTTAAGAGTTGTTCCTCTCTTAATCAAGGTGAGGAGTTAAAAATCAATTTAGTGTCTCCCTGTATTTTACGAATGTCATTTTCAGCTGTGAAACAACAAAATAAAGTATTTCTTAGAATTGTTTCATATCTAGAGTCTAAATATGAAATTATTTTTTAAATTTGATGTTTCATTAGACTAAAAACAGATTAAATTAGAAACTCTTTTTGTTGCATAAAAATATCACTTTTTTTGTTGCATAAAAATATCATAGAATTGACTGATTTTGTTATTCATAAGTCAATAATTGGCCGATTTTATTATTCATAAGTCAATCTTGGTAAGGGAGATCAGTGCCCTTAAATCAATCATAAAAGATTAATTCGTACATGTTTGACTCGATAACTTTTTCATTTCAATTGAATTTTTATTAACTTACCTGACTTTACTAATTGATTTTTCTTGTTCACTTCTTCATTTTGATGTAATCAATTGTAATTTGGTAAAAAAAAAAGTAATTAGCCAATTCCAGCCAAACAGATATCAACCATCAAGACTAATTTTATATGTGGGTTCCATAAGTGATACAATTGTAAATAATTTTTTGTTTTTATCTACTCCCTAACGAAAATGGAATCTAAAAAATAGTGAAATACTAAATTAAAATAATTTAAAAATGTTAAACCAATTCAAAACATTTTATAAAAATTAATATCAAATCAACTCTCCATCGAAATCTCGAGAGCATACCAGTAAAATATACTAAAATAAATTATTACAACCCAAAAGTTTGTTCAATAAAATGTAATTTTTTTTTTCTTTATCAATAATGGACGAAAATAGAGTATTGTATATAAAATTGAACAAAATATAGACATTAATTAATTTTTTTCCTTAAAAATAGACCCCTAAAAAAACCCATTTATTTTTAATTATTCTGAAAAAAAATATATCATCTTAACTTTTTGAAACAGAAATAAACCCTCTTACCCACATTAAACTTAAAAAATAAACTCACTCTCATCTATACTCTAATATGTTATAACTTAATTCTAATTAACACAACATATAAAATAATTAAAATATTTAATAATTAAATTTAAACATTCAACAATTCAATTTGAAAAACACATTAAAATAAATTAAAGAATGAATATTTTGTATTAAAAATAATAAAAAATTACTTATAATATAAAATTGTTAAATAATACAATTAAATCTCTAAATTTTTCAAATAAAATTATTGTATGCAATAGATTTGATAATCTTCCAAAATCTTCAAAATAAAATTTCAAAAGTAGGTTAAACATATGTTCAATATATATATATATAATAAACAAATTTAGAATACGAAACAAGATTTAAAAAATTAATAAACAAATTTAGAATTCAAAGCATTATTAAAAATATGTTATACAAAATAACATCAAAATTGTTAGTAATAAAAACAAAACATATACATACTATATATAAAAAAAAAAAAAAAAAAAAAAAAAAACAAAGTATGGTGGAATACAAACCATAGCAGAATATTTTTTTATAAAGAAAACTTATTAAAAAAAAA